>JABUQX010121437.1:0-40000 GCA_015478945.1 Trachelipus rathkii
AGGAGGAGTAGAAGATTGCATTGGCCATGTTGGAGTCTGGGCTGTGTTGTAGGTGTGTTGAGGTCTTAAAACCAATGTTGTGTCTCAGTAGTGTGATCGTACCATACGTGTGTGTGACTGGGTGTGTGCTGATAGATCGTCGTTCCGTATGTGATGGATAATGTGAGTTTTGTGGTATGTCAGTGTGTGTGTGTGTGTTGTTGGTGTGTGTGTTGGTGTGTTGTGGTGTGGTGGTTTTGTGTTGTTGGGGTTGTTGTGCTCTGTGTTTGTGCTGGGGAGAAAACTAGAATCCGCATATGCATAATCACACAATGACAAAGGAAGCCCCAAAGGCCAATATATATTAGAATTATCTTGCAGAGGGATTATTTGTTATTAAAAAATTAAATTTCAAAGGCAATTATTCTCAAGAAAAAATTTAGGTATATCACTTAGAAAAAGAATATTTATCTAGTGTATATATATTAAACAAGGATATTTTATTGGGATAATTATATCTTAATATTTTTTTTTTATTTTAAATGAAATTTTTTTAATTTCTGGTCATGATGGTGGATTTTATATGGTATTAAAATTAAAATCTAAAAAATATACATAACAAACAATTTATAATTTAAATTATTTTTTCAAGTGCATCGGTCGTAGGATCTTGAGAATAACTATGAACGAAATATATATATAAACTCACCTTATTATATATATATAATTTATAGTATTATACTATAATATATATATAATATATTAATATATATATTATATATATCTTAATATCTTTATATTAAATATATTATAATATTTTAAATATATATTAATTTAAATATATAATATAATTAAATATATTGATATCATAATTAATATATATATATATATATATATTATATATATATATTATAATATATTATAATAATATATCATAATATATAGTATAATAATATTAAAGTATATATATTTATATATATATATAAATATACATAAAAATTTTTGTCTAATACTAAATCTTTATTATACGAATTGGTATTATCTACATAGTTATCAAAATCATTTTTGTCTGTATCAAAAAGTAAATAAATATTAATATAAAATATAATATATATTATAATTATATATTATAAATAATATTAATATATATATTATAATAATATTATATAATATAATCTTATTATAATAATATATTTATATTATTTTTATATAATATTATAATTATATATATATATTATATATTATATATACATATCTTTTATACAATATATTTATCATTATATAATCTAACTCTATACTAATTAATATATATATACTAATATATTATTTCTCAATATTCATAATATGATTCCTATATATAATATTATATATCATTATCATATTATAAATATATAACTTATATTATATATATACTACTATATATATATCTCAATATATTACTTTCTATATACATCATATAAATATATATATCTTATATTTTATATATAAATCTCTAATCATATATATATTAATATAATATATATTAAATTATAATACTTAATAATATATATATATCATATTATAATCTTATATTAATATATATATATATTTCATTATATTTATATATATATGTATGTCTCACATAGTATATATATTTATATATATCTATAACTCACATACTAATCTTCAATATATATACATATATATACTAACAGTATATACGTTAATATATATATATATCTATATTATACATATCTTATTATCATCTTGATTATAGATATATCTATTTATATATCTCTATAATTATTATTCATCTCTGCAGTCACTAGTCTCTACATACTTTATATATATATATAAATATACTATTCGATATAATCTCTCTTAATATATATATATTATTATATAGTATAATATTTATTATATTATTTATATCATCTATATAATATTATATCATCTCTTAATATAAACTTTAATACGCTTCATCCTAGGGCTGCAGAATACGGCCCGTCTTTCACCTCGGCACCGTTACCTTTTGGGCTATATAACTCCCTGGTGTTAATATTATGGTACGTCATTTTACTACATAGCTGGAACTACACTTCCGGGAGCTCTCTTTACTGGAACCACGCAGCGTCATCACTATAGGCCGACTTTTTACCATCAACCCACTTGAAATCAGTTACCTAGAATCAACGTTCTCACTTGAGCTAATACTACTCAATACTATATATCAGTATATATACTCACACTCCACTTAACATATTTAGTTTGGACAATAAGAGCACCCCACTCGAGTAGCAGGCAACCTTAATTAGTACAGGTGGCTCAATCAAGTACCTATATAATATATAACTGAATGAATTGACCACATCAGGCTCACGACACCATTCACTTGGTATATTATCCATGTCGCGTAATTTATTCACATTACAATGGAGGAAGTGGTTTAGAATATATCTTGTACTCCCTATTGTATCCTCACACAGTCTCATGGGAGACCTTTCCCTAGAGAATAATCTATTCATAGTACATAGGTACGTATTCTTAAGATACATAAAGCAAAGAGATAGTGTATTGCGCACTATCTGTCATACAGATATGGACATCAATAGGTAACTAGTATTTCAATACATCATAAGAGAATCTTTACACACAAACCTAGCACAGTATAGGGTTTATTCACTCCTAGATCATGGTTTATACATTAGAATCAATTTTTATCTACCTGGCACTTAATCTTAGAGAAAATCTTTTTCATTTATCAATAGATATACTTCTTAGAATTTTTTAAAAACCTATCAAAGCTACACATGGATCTATATTAAGTGTTTACATATGCCACACTTGATCGTTATTATTTTTCAAATGTAAATTTATTATTCTTCAATTTAATCTAAATTAAACATAATGCTAGTATTCTTCTTCACAAAATTCTTCTCGTCCATTCCATTTCTATTATGATATCTCAGAGCTCTGTGATGAACGAAATGGAGATGCAACGACGAGCAAATCTACTCTGTGTCGATCTGCCCGTTCATTTCCATTGTCATAATCATCGTGAATTATACTCCTGTATTTATTGTCTGCCTGGAAGGGATGGACCAATATTCCGCCAATTTTATTCTTTAAATATATCTTACTTTATTTATTCCTTCTTGATTCCTTAATTGAATGTAATTTCTTCAACATCTTCCCTTCAGATTGAACTTTTCTTTTTTAATATTTTCTTCATCTTGATTCTAAAAATCTTTACTTAGAAGGTAATGAAAAGAGCTCGTTAATCATTAAAACACAATTATATTATATAATATTATATATAAATTAATATAATATTTAATATATAATATCATTATATAATAATGTTAATATATCATATTATATATATATATATTATATATATATGTTATAATTCATATATATTAATATATCATATATCTATATAATCTATATATTAATATATTAAATATACTATATAATCTAATATATATTCATATATCTATATATTGTTTATTATTTATTCATACATATATATATTATACCATATACTTAACATCTATATATATATATATATACATAATTCATATTCATATTATTACTATAATAATATATAATAATCATTATTACTATGTATAAATATTTATACATAATTATTAATATATATCATATATTATCATATATATATATGACATATATAATATTAATACTAATATTTATATATTTATATTAATATACTATTATATTATAATATAATATTAATATAATATATATATAATAATATTATAACTATATATTATAATTCTATATATATATTAAACATGAGATATATATTATTTAATAATATCATTCCGGGTATATATATATATATATATATATATATAGTAAAATATATATATATATATATTTAGACTATAAAAATTATCATTATATATATTATCTATATCATATAATATATATATATAGTTTATATATATATATATATATTATTAATTAATATGATTATTATATAATATTATATGAAAAATATCTTTATGTATTATACATTATATATTATATATTATGTTTGAATACGATCCAGTAAATATATTATAATGAGGAGCCACTGAGCAATCATATGGAGACTCCGGTATCTAACTTCATACGGTCTTTATTTCTAATTTATGCTCCAGCTTAAACCGATCACCGATAATCCAGAGAGCTCATAACACTAACATTTATGCCGATCCACCGATACCGAACATCTACTAGTATAGACTCCTTTTCTCCCTTATATATACATGGCCTTAATACTCACTATAGTACTATCATTATATAATAATAGTCTACTACTTATCTACTTATTAAGTATAACGATAATATATATATATCCTATCTATATATATATCTCTCTATATGATCTTATATATTAACTCTATTTATATCTTAATCTATCTCTATCAATACTATTATATTAACATACTATCTAATCTATATATATAATATACTCTTTACATTCTATTATATATATTTACTAATTACATCTTCATATATAATTTATAACTTATTTAATACGTGTACAGGCCACTAGGTCACTTCGCCACTCCCGCCATTCTTTACCGCTCCGCTCTCGAGCTATACCGGCGCGGTTTCCCCTGCGGCTGTTGGCGCCGGCTTTCTATAGTCCTATAAGCATATTATGATATCACAGCTCTATTATATTTTATTCTCACTACTATTACAGCTGCAATCTACCATACGCACCTTATCCTGTAGTACTCACTCACTGGATCTACGTGAGGCTATCACGGATAATCATGTGTACTGCTCCTCACTGCTCTCTACATGACCACATAATGACAGTTCCTAATTCAAGTTTGAGTCTACAGACGTAATCACTATTTAAATTGAATGCTAAATACTATACATCGCCTCTTCACAAGCTATCTGTTCGTCTGAGGTGTGTAACCATATATTATACAAATCCATCTGTCTCTTACGACGGGTAATATAAGTATAAATTACTCATATTACTTTATCGCATATCTCAGTCCTTAAGCCAGAGTGAATGAGAGAAAACAGGTTAATGGAGCCAGGGTGCACGTGGGTCGCGAATGAATGCAGATGCAGTGAAGTTTAGATGGAGCGACCTCTTGGGGTGAGCTTAAGAACTGAGAAAATGCAGTGATCCTTTGAAAAATTAAAATGAAAGAAAAGGAAAAACCACTTAATTCCGATAAATTTTAATTCATTTATCAACTGAATTTAATAAAATATCAAGCTCAGTTTCAGCTATATACTCCGTATAAACTATATATATATATATCTATATCATAATATATCATATATATATATATATAATATATATATATATATATATATATCTTATATATATATCTATACTATATATATATATAATAATATATATACATATATATATATATATAGTATAATATATATATATATAATATATTCAGTGATGCAGCAGACCTGTAGAGTTTAATATCCTCGCGGATGCGGATGCGGATGTTTGATTTTAACATCCGCGGATTGCGGATGCGGATATTTTTAATACGTATCATATATATTATATACTATATATATATATATAATATATATATATATATATATATAATATATATATATATATATATATATTAGTATATATACTAATATATATAGTATATTATAATACTATTAATTAATAATATATATATCATATAGTAATATGATATATAATATATATATATATAATATATATATATATATCATATATATAATATATATATAGTATATAAATAAGATATAGATATATTACTATATCAGGGCTGCGGGAGCCCGGCAATACTTTTTTTCGCGGCTCCAGTCATTTTAAAATTACCGCGGCTCCGACTCCGGCTTCCGATTCACAGCATTTTAAAATTACCGCCGGCTCCGACTCCGGCTCCGCATCCAGCATTTTTTTTTGCTGCGGCTCCGACTCCGGCTCCGCTCCCGGCATTTTAAGACCATTGTTCGGCCTCCGACCTCGTAGTTATAAATTCCCTTTTCCATTATACAAATATGAAATCAATTAATTCTTCTGTTCACAAAATTTTATGGCTTGCATGAAATTGAATGTCTTGTTAAACATCTTTATTAACTTAAGAATATTAAAAACTTAGAAAATAATTTTTATATGTAAATAAAGAATTTTAAAGAAATACAGAATAAAGAATAATTCACTGTTTCTTTGACCTAAATTTTTAATACAAATTCCTCTTCGAAACGATGAACTGCCTGACCATTTACGTAATAATGATTCTGACCTAAAACAGTATTTTTTATTTTTTTTTAAAAAACGGAAAAATTATATTTTAGTTTCACCTTAAAGTTTAAAATATTTCCTCTTTGAACCTATGAGCAGCCTGAACGTATGTAATTTAATTTTAATTTTAAAAAACATGTTTTTATTTAAATAAAAAAATATTATAATTCACTTTTCTTCCTAAATTTTAAAAATAGATTTCTTTTTGAACTGCCTTAGCATACGCACCATATAATTTATTCGCAAAACAATTTTCTTAAAATAAAACTTCTTTCAATAAAATCCTCCTTTCAGCGATCTCCTAAGATCGCAATTTATACTATTTACAGCAAAAAAATAGCTCTACAAATATTCACCTTGCTAGGAAGAGAAAGCTTGCAATTGTGTAAGCACGCATCTTGAAAAAATTTTAGGATAGTAGGGAAATCCTCCTTATTATTAACTGTTATAATTTTGAAAGGGCCAACATAGCGAGGCGCTAGATGCCTTGTGGAATTGCTAAATTGGTATATTTCTAGAGGATTTTTTAGGCTTAAAGTCTTTTAGCTGAAGATTGTCTTTTTGTTTCATTCGCTTTCTGCATGACTCCCAATTGGTTCAAATTTTTAGACTCTTCATACTGCAACATAGCAACACAAGGGAGGATTCCTGAAAACTCATGAACTATCTGACTCCGACCCAGATTTCTCGATAGTATTATTATTCATCTTAAGTCCTAGTTCACAAAGAACATTCCTAGCTTTTAATATCAGATCTTCGGTTCTGAGGAAGACACTGAACTGTGGACCAACAAAGATGGCCGACAAAAATATTTTGTTTTCAGTTAACATTCTTCCCCTCTTTCTATTGAATTTATGTAATTTGATAAAATCCATTCTCTATAAAAAAAAAAACAATAAATAAACATCTGCAGTCAAGAACTTCTGTGTTTTAATAATTCTTCCAGTGTTTCGATTTGTTCCCACTTATTATCGGGAAGAGAAAATTCTGGAGTAGCCGGCAAGCAATCATACTAATGAGTGGTCTTTAGTGCAAAAGCCTTTCGAGCAATAAGACATGTAACCCTCTCCATCTATACTCTTGGATCCCTAAGATTGAACACCTTTTCACAGCTTAACGGCTTTAGACCTTCCCATTAAATATTAGGATTTCCGCGTTGCTTTTGCTGTTTTGTTTCGCCTTGCTTATAAGATTAACTGCATGAGTTATTGCGGAGACAATTACGCGCTGCTAACATAAAGTATGAACTCCACACCTCATGTGTGAAAGGTTAATGTTATCGGAAAATATTTTTATCATGGTTTTATCAAGTTCATTCTGAAAACAACTATTTCTTCTTCGTTTTGACATTCAATAAAATTAATATCACATTTACCAGCTTCCTGTTTCTCATTCTCATTGCCCTTATATTAGCTGAAATGTTGCGATTTGGTAAATCTCTTACTGCTAACAGTATTATTAATATTAGTTTTCATCTCGCCCACATCATATCTAATTTAATAGCAAAATACATTTAGCTTGTGCAGATTGTGCAACGCAATCTATTTTTACAATGCAAGAAGCGTCCCTTTAAGCAATTTTTAAGTTTATTTTTTTGCTTAAACACCGCTTCTTCTAGAACTGTTTTTCGAATATTTTCGCCGGTCCTACAAGGAAACTTCCCAGTTTCGAAGTCATGTCTTCACATAGTGCTTTAAATCCTGCTCTTGCAAAAAAATCCTAATGAAATTTTCACTTGACATAGACAGAACAGTTTTTTAAACTAAATGAAAAGAAAGTATCCACTTTAGTGTGAGTTTTCAAAAATAAAGGTTGATCCTGAAGCAGCTTTTTCTTCACCTTTCTTTTAAGCAATTCCAGCAATGTTTGGATGCGAGCTTTTTAAAATGTCAAATTTAATTAAAGGATGCCAGTAGCAGTATTGTGCCATCCATGAGTAACTTGTGGTTTGGTAAACTCTTTAAAATCATTGATCGTACTGGACTGTTTTCCCATTTAAACTGTGCCCTACACATATTTCATAATTGACAAAGTGTAGTACTTTTATCTTCAGAGAGTATAAAAGTATTCAAGTACATAATTAGTAAGATAAATGTAGGATTAGATTCTGTAATTTTCTTTAAAATTATAAGACCGTTTAGTTTTCGACCAATAAATACAACAAAGCATATTTGCTAAAAAAGAGAATATATATATATATATATATATAATAAATATAGATATATATATATAATAATATATATATATATAATATATATCATATATATATGTATTAATATATATATATACATATATATATATATCCGCGTTAATCAGAAAAAAAAACACTTTTAACTCAATGTCCCAAACTATAGAACTATCTAAGGATTGGAGGTGATCTTACAATCAATTAAGATATATACTATATATCTATAGTAATATATATTACTATATAATATATCATCTATATATAATAATAGTATATATATATATAATATATATAGTAATATATATATATACTATATACTATAGATATATAATATGGTAGCTCCTAGAGATATAAAAAAATAATTAACTTAATTTTTGTACTTGCCCGGAGCCGGAGTAGAGGTCTTTTTTTTGGTCCGGCTGCCCGGCTCGGCTTCACAAGTCCCTCGAAAATTTCGCCTTACCGACTCCGGCTCTGGCTCAGGCCCCCCAAAGATTTCGCCTCCGCTCCGGCTCCGGCTTTTCCAGTCCCCTCAAAATGTTTCGCCTCCGGCTCCGGCTCCGGCTTCACCCAGAAACCTTGCGGCTCCACGGCCTCCGGCTCCGGCTCCGCTCCGGCTCCGGCTCCGCAAGACCCTGGTATATATAATATATATATATATATATATAGTATATATATATAATAATATACTATATATTATATATATATAATATATATATACTGCCTAACTATATTTCGAGTTTTTGAGACCACAATCTATTTAATAGTAATTGGTTACCGATAGGGTGCGGGACGGAGACCAAACTCAAATGCATCCACAACCTATTTCGCCCCCAACCACCTACACGACCTTAATGAAAGAGATGTATTTGCATAGATTATTAATCGTTTTTGAACTAGTATGAGAATTCAAATATCAGGAAGTTGTGCTTAATTTGCATGCATTTTTTCTGGCTTTTTCTGCTGAGATTTGCTGTTTGGAAGCCAAGCATGATACTTGACCATAGTGGAATTGCTCTGATACAGACTCTCACTTGAAACTGAGTCTGGATGACAGGCCAAGTGATATTCCTTGCACGAGTGTTACCTAAACCGTGGAGTAAACATGTTTGCTTAACTTTCCACCAACTGATAGATTCATCATTTGTATCTAGTCGTTTTTCTTGGTGCACGTAGTTTTTCCAGCTTAATTTGAACTGACATCATACAGGTCAACCCTACCAGTATTTCCACTGAAACAACCTGACTTGTAAAAAATTCTTCCAGTGAATCTGTTACAGATTTACTTGTAGACAGGTATTTCGGTCTGTAGATTTCGTTTTCTTCCGTTTTAAATGGGTGGCGAATTAAGTACGACCCTGTCCGTGACTTGAAGTTTTTTCCAGGCTGCCAACAATCAGAAGTGACGAATTTAAGCTTGTTGTCTAATATTTGTGTACGAGAGATACACTTATTTTGTACCAGAGTGGGGAAAGTCTACGATAAGTTGCAATAGTCCCTGAAGAGACATTAATTCTCCACAGAACGCAAAAGCGTTTTTCTAGCTCTAGTTTCTTACTTACATCTTTCATTCTTTTTATATCGTTATCATCTTTCATTGAAGATGGTTCAGAAATGCTTCCTAACGTTGAGATTAATGGTTTTATACATCGCGAAGCAAAAGCTGTTAGATTTCCTGATTTTTTTTCTTTGCCCACATCCCATAATCTCATACTGAACTCTGTTGACTCAAATTACTATGAACATCAGGCTGTGAGATCATGGGTCATCATTACACAGTTTGTTCGAGTCCCATGTTGTCTCTATGTTAAAGTTTTCGTCAGATCATCTTAAGTACTTTTATTATAAAATTCCTTTAGTCAACATCTCGACAAATAAATATCAGCCGCAACATCGCAGCAAAGTTGGCGGATGCGGAATGCGGATGTTACCGTGCATCACCGAATATGAATATAGTATATATACTATATGATATATATACTATAGTTATATATATATATATATATATATATATACTATATAATATATATATATATCATATACTATATTTATTTATTTAAGTTTATATACTTTATATATATATAGTATAATATATATATTAATTAATAATATATATATATATATATATATATATATATATAATATATATATAATATATATATTATATATATATATAATATATATATATAATATAAGCACGTATATATATATATATATCATAGTATATAACTAGTATATATATAATATATAGATATATATATATATATATAGTATATATATATATTAGTATATATATAGTATTATACATCATTATATATATTTAATATAATAAATATATGTATACTAATATATATATATATCTTATATATATATACTATATATATATATATATTATATATGATATATATTATTATATATATATATATATCAGTATTATATATATATAATATACATCATATAATAATATATATATATATATATATTATATATATATATATATTATAGTATATATTATATATGATATATATATATATATTATCAATATATATATATATATAATATTATATATATATATATATATACTATATATATACTATATTATATATATATATAGTACTATTATATATATATAATATATATAAATAATATACTATATTATATATATATAGAAGAGAGAGTCAGAGAGAGAGAGAGAGAACGCAGAGAGAGAGGAGAGAGAGAGAGAGAGAGAGACGGAGAGAGAGAGAGAGCAGAGAGATAGTTCAGTTAGTTTGTTGCCATCGAACCTCTATCCCATGAATTTTGGGGTTCATTAAATACCCCCAGTAGGGTTTTGTCGGCGGAAAATTGTGTTAACAATGTATTTCCTAAAGAAAGTGAATTTGACAGCGAAAGATTATCCTATATTTTGGCAGTAAGCCTCTGTTTCGACTTACAACGCATTTTGGGGAAATTGTTAGGCCACCGCTGTAACCGTTGGTTTTTGCTATCCAAAAGAAAGCCGACCTTGCTATGACTAACGAGGCATGATAGAGAATTTGATTTTGGGGTAAAAGGTTATAATAGATTGATCTGTTGTTTGATAATGACTATGTTTTAGTGATATTGGTTGTGAGATTGGTGTAAAATATACACGCTCCCATCGTTTTATTGTTGGATACACTCTTGCGTACTTAACTCTCATATAATATTAAACATGTTATCAGGCCATTCCTTGATCGTTGAATCCCCTACTGAAACGGGTAAGTTTTTTTTTGTGAACTCTAGCTCTTTGTGTCCCAGACTAAGTTATCAGGTCTTGTGAATACTACGAGACGCGTAGAGAGTCAACCATCTACCTTACACTCTTACCCGCGAGGAACTTAGTAATAATTCTTGTCGAGATCTTTAACCAATGAAAATAGATTCTCATGTACTTTCTACACTAGAGCTAGCCACCTATTCGTAAATATACCTAACGAGCACTCACACACCTTCTCACTACAGGTTAAAATCATATATAAATACATGAATTACATATGAGTATAGATATATCTTACTACCGTCCCAGTTATATCTAATTAGAAAGACCACCATACCCGCTATTAACCTACGTTATACACAAAGAAAATGTCTAGTGTCAAATAGTGGAAATTTGATATACACAACTATCACCAAGAAATAACCGATCTAAGATATCTATATCAAGTTCATGTGATGGGATACTATATATAAGGTTTGCCCAAAATGTTTAACTAGTACCTAACTGCTTATTAAAGTAAGTACATATATACCTTGCCAAAGAAAATAATTATTGACGCCCTGTCCTCCAAACTAGTTATGTTCCTAAAGTGAGAAGAAGTATTAAATAGCATATGCTTGGAGCTAAATTATATATATATATGAATTAGAAATACTAGACATCGTAAGAAAATCTATTATTATTTGTATGTTATACCATTAAATTAGTGCGAGTAAAGAATTGAATATGTTTCTTCATAGTCTCTAACATCTCGCTAAGATGGTGAGTACATACATTTTCGTACTTACCAATGATCCGCTCATTACTAAGGATCATCTTAAAATACAACGATATATCATTTATTATATTATTTATTTAATACCTTTTGTAATATTTATTTCATGTTCAGATTCGAGTTATGTGCATCCAGAGCAGTTTTAAAAGGAGAACCATTATTGATTGAGACTTGGTGGAAGGATGAGATTTGAACAATAGATATTGCTAGTTTGGGTCCTTTCACCTTAATTAATTACCTCGTAACAGAGACGCGTCCTGAGATAACTGTTAGTGGGCGAGCTCTATAAACACACATCTTTCACACAGCGATCGTGATGTCGCTCCTGAGCAGCCACTGCGGTACTGGCGTTACTCGCGATACCACGTGAACGAGGAAAGCATGACAGCAAGGATCCACGTAACAAGATAATCGATTAGAGAGCCAAGCAATATATAGCATCTTCAATTACTGGTCGGATTTAAGATTTACATTTATAAGATAAACTATTAAGTGGCAACTGAGGTGGAATGGAACCAACTAAGAGATAAAAAGAGAGGCTATTGGAATATATGGATGTTATCTAGATTTAGCCCCAGTTACGTACATCGCTAAAGCTTAATACCATCTAGGTGTTTACGCACTCCCTTACGAGAGACAACACCTTGTAATATGGCGAGATATTCTTGCTAGTGCACTATTGCTCGGAGGACAGAGTCGGGTCTTCATTATGAGTGATGTTTACCTTCAAGAACGATCACGCTCCATACAGAGAACCGTTTTGCGTTACACTCTGTAACATACTTCACTCAATTCCTGGCTTATATGGTGGAGCCGGTCGCAGTCTCAACGGCCAAGCCTCACAATTATCATGAGTTCGCAGATCGTACCAGGATTATTTATGAGTATTTACTATTCCATTATTATCTTACTTCTATATTTGCTCCACGTAGAGTTCTGAGATACATAGCATATTTGAGGATGCCTTTCCATCCCTACTTAGATTCATAACTCGGTCTCATCATATCACGCGCGGTGCTGCGACGGAAAATAGTTATCACACTTACGCGCGCCTATAACACCCCATACAGTAGCCCACTAATTGAGGTGCTGAGTCTTGCCCGCAATTATATATAGCATAACTGTATTTGCGTATGATATTGTCAAAACTACCGTACTAAGTTTATCACGTCGTGAAGTAGTGCTCTTCCACTTCTCTGTTACTAGCCATCTATTATTCTGATGGATTCTCTTCACAGTGGCCTATACTTGTGCCATTAACACTTGTCTGTATTCAGACGTGCCGGTGCAGGCCTTAAGACACAAAAATCGTTATCTTTATGAGATTTGATGTGATTATACTGCGTTACATTGTTTAGCCACGTTCGAATATTGCTGAATACCTTTTATTGTGCGGTCCAACACCCCCTACTAAGTGCTTTAGCATAGGGGCTATGGGGCTGAGTGCTGAGGGTGTGATAATAACTTGTCCTATACAACGTACCAACGGACACGTTTATTTATCCCCACTTATATTTTATTCCCAGGTAAATCACACCGATATAAATCATAACAGATTAAAGGTATAATCCCTAATAGGACGATTATGCCTAGAGAGAATATAAATTCTTTTCTCAAATAAGGATGAAATGCAAAACCAAATACTTGTAATTACAATATATACAGATTTGTA
Organism: Trachelipus rathkii; assembly: GCA_015478945.1. Taxonomy (NCBI): domain Eukaryota; kingdom Metazoa; phylum Arthropoda; class Malacostraca; order Isopoda; family Trachelipodidae; genus Trachelipus; species Trachelipus rathkii. The sequence goes on from JABUQX010121437.1 coordinate 14,115, forward strand.
TAAACTTCATATGAAGTGAGAATAGTACTACATAATAGCCTAATGGATATAAATAAAAGGAAGATCTCATCAATTTATACAATAGATTATTATTTTAACGATAAATTCATAAAATATAAACATTACAGAGGCACTTATGGAGCATAAAATAGGGCATATGACACTCGAACACCGCCAGTTATGTGGTACGCTGATATATAATAAAATAATATATAACTAAATACTGATAATAATTAATATTAACTTAATTAAACGACATAATAAATTAATTAAAATTGTATCCAAAGAAATAGAAATAAAAATATTAAGATAAAATTATAAAATTATTAAAACAAATAATAAATTATATAAATATTAGAATTAATAATTATAACTATCAATAATATAAATAATATATAAATACAAGCATTCTATATAATAAAAATTTTTCAGTTTTAATAACCAAAAAATAAGTCTTACCATAATTAAAATATTGTTAATATTAAATGAATAATAATATATAAATAATTAATAATATATAATATATAAATAATAATAATATATATATATTAATATATTATAATAAATTAATATTATATATTATTTATTATATTGATATATAATTATTATGTATATAATTAATTATTTATATAATTTCATATCGTTTATATATAATTAAATTATTATTATATTAAACAATAATTAATCATTATCTCCCATCAATATTAATTAATATTGTCATGTAATTAATATATCTAATTATATAATTATAATAATATAATATATATATATTTTTATTATATATAAATTATAATTATAATTAATATTATATATTATTAGATGTTGATTATCCTTCTCTTAATATCAAGTGATTCTGGTAATTATAAATATTATTAATTATATTATTATATGTATAATTAATAAATGCAATAAAATTTTAATAAATATAATTACTAAAATATAATTATATTTAAAAATATTACTATAATTTCCCACATCCCCTATTTAACTGAATTTCTATATGTAGAGTGTAAAGTAAATATTCAAAGATATCGTATATAAAATCATATATATTTCATTATTTTAAAATTGTCTGATTATAACCTTACGTCATGTAATAATGTTCCCAATCTTGTATTATTTGATACATAAATCGCATTCTTTTAATATTGCTTATCTTGTCTTCAAATTTAATCACTACCATAATACTGTATATATTTTATTCTTCTATAAATGGAGTAACATTTCTTTCTATCAGTCTATACATTTAATCTATCATATTGTGACTAAAATGCTTCTCTTTCTATACAATTTCTGATTAACTGTCAGCTAGAACCTACTGGTGAAAAACTATTCATCCCAGTAATTCTTGCATATCACAGCTATCTGCGGTTATAAATATCTCTGTGAAAATTTGTTGTGACTTCCGCTACTTCAACTACCATCAGAAACTTACTTTGGTCTCCTGTCTTATTTTGCTTGTAATTTTCTTAGACCAATGATCTCCGATGTCATCAGTGATCGCTCATTTTTCCATACTTCACATTATAATACCCCATTCTGCTTTTCCATTCTATAATTCACATTACTTCTTCAATTTGGCTTCTTTAATCGAACGATCTACTTCCTTTTGACCATAAAAATGTTACCACAATATCTTTTTGCACTTTATTCTTATCTCACTTAATATCACTGATCATTTAAACACCTGTTCGGTCAAATCGTATCAAATTTTGTCATAAAGGTAAGAAATACTTATTTCTTCTTATGTAAGTTTTATCATTTATAAAATCAATCTATGCTTAAGCAATATGTCTTTTGATAATTAATATGTCTTTTTGATAAGTAATATGTTTAAACTATAAATCTGGAATGTTACAATGAATAAGTTTGTGGGTCGGAAGTAGGAATGTTGGCTCTGTATTTTTTTCTGGAACTTGTATATATTACTACTCATTTCTTTATGGTACCGATCATAATATTTCATCAACCTCTCACGATCTTCTGATACGCCTTACACATTCTTTTACTCCTCTCATTATCTTTATCAATAACTATCTGCTGATTTCATTTTTTAATTTATTTTCATTTTCTTCTTGTTATCCCTTTTCAATTCACTAGTTTTTTTTAATCTTTTATAAACTAGAACTAGACTTACGTATTCTTCCCCATTATCGTATTTTACTCTTAGAACATACGCGACGAATTCATATACCCTATTTCATATATTATACCTATACAATTACAACTAACACTTTCCTTTTTATTTTTATCTGCTATTTTTATATTATTTTATTAATCATTTACTTTGTTATTACTTTATTAGGGATATTTCTTATTAGAATGACCTAGAATAATTTCCACGCCGCCGGGGCAGGTTCCCACATGGCGCTTTCCTCCTGTGCGCCCGCGCCGTACCAGTAACGGCCTATCTTGATAGAATGATTATTTTATGGGTCCTTATCCTAATATATTGGGGGTTAGCATATTATATTATTATATACTATATACTATATAGATTTTATTCACACTATCTAGCTATACACATATAACTCTAATATCCCTTACCTCCTCATCCTTATCATAAATATCTCTTAAATAAATTATAATCCATTAACTCCCTCTATTACCATAACATATATCATATTACTACATCTACATCCTACCTTAAATTACCTTAACTCCTATCATATCTCCTTATTATACCATCATTAAATTTCATCAATCACTTATCTATACACTCATATAATTTACTTAACATCCTCTCACATCTCATAATATATAATTATAATATCTTCAGTAACTACTGACTTTGGCACGAGCTAGATTAACATATCCTCTATACGAAAAATATACGAGCAATACGCTACATGATCTAGGTCTATAATAATACTGCTCCCTAGACTGCGAACAGTATCAATACTATACGATGCCAGATGAAACAATTTTCTACAACAGGTACACATCATAATAATATATATTTCAGGAGTTAGGCTATTCTCATACATCGAGTGTTAACAACTGTATTACTAACAAAACATTAACACATCGCACAATACATCATGAGACCATAGACCGAGAACAGAGAAGATGAGATGTAGAGAGATGAGGATAGAACGAGATCGAAGAATGAGCAACGAGCTAGCAAGATAGAGAGAATAAGAGAAGCAAGACGACAAATGACAGACATCGCAAAAGGCAGACGCAAATGACCAGCAGAGTGTCGCGAGTAATCTTTTAAATGCATTCCTTTTGGCGGGATAGCTATTTTCATGAAAATATCTTCTGCTGTCCATCCGTTGCAGTACACTTTCCTAGTTTCTCAGCAGATCATTAAATACCGTCATGCAAAGTAATAGTTATATATATTATACTGCATACTGTCATCATATATTATATATACATATAATATTATAATTATCATATGCAGATATTATAAAGTATTATTTACTTATTTTATATATATCTGATATATATATATATATATATATATCTTCTAGTATATATTATATATATTCATTAATTTTAACTTATCCATACTATTTCTTTTAGTTTCTCTTCTCATAATATATATATATATATAATCATTATATATTATATTATATATATATATACAATGTCTAGTAGTAACGGGTATATACTTCCATGTGCAACAACTTAAGACGTAGTCCAATATAAATCTAATTGAAAGGGGTCTATAGGTCCGTCCTACAGATTTGTTGCTTACTAATTATACTGGCACCCTAAATCTGTTATAATTATATTATTTGATCATTCGTACTATTCTTTAATCATAGGTACTTAATATTATCATTTTTAACTAAATTTTTTACAACATTTATTATAGGAATTTTGTACTACTTTTTATAGCGTTTTGCCAGATTTTGCTTATTTACGGGGGGCTTGGGTTTTTGTGCTATATTATGTGGCAGTTTTCTATTTTTTCTTTACGTGGGGCGCGGTGCCATTTGCTGTGTAATTTTATTTCCGGACTATTGTTTCGGTTATTATGTGCTCTTCATATCAGGCCCATCTTACTCCGAATTCTCTTGTAGGCCAGGGTTCATTTCATGTTCACTTTATCAATGGCCCGAGCTTTTTATTCTGATAGGGTTATTCATCTAGTCACTTATCTATATCTGTATGTATGGTTTCTCTTTCATCTTCATATCATTGTGTTCTGTACTTCGTCTTCATTATTCTAGTATCTTCAGTTTATGTCTTACGTTCTACTCTGTATCTTATTAGGTATACCCGTTCTGATGGTGGCTGTACGTATGGGGTTTCTATATTGGTTTGCGTTTCTTAGTATTTTATACTGTATTATTTTCGTATGGGTAATTATCTTTCGTGTATCGTCTATCTCTTGGTACTGATATCTCATAATCTCACGTCGTGTTTAATGTATGTCTGCTTGCTATCACTCAACTATTAGTCTTTCTATTTTTTGTACTAAGTTATCTATTGTTGTTCCTATATTCCGATGTTATAGTCTCTATGTTTTCCGTATAGTGCGTATCTATTCTATAGTGTGTGATTTATTTATATCTACGTACTATCTGGGTACTAGTTCTATGTTCTTTCTATTGTATTCTGTTTCTATACATCGGCGGGGTATTTATTACTAATATCCTTGATGTTGATATATCATAGTTTGTTCTCGGGTACCTGTATCTTAGGTTCATCTCTTATTTCTAGTTATCTATGTGTACTTATCTTTATCTCCTTTATCCTATTTATTATATTTATTATTGTGGCGTTTTTATGCTAATTCGCCAGCCGCACCGCTGAATGGTTCAGTTTTCTCCACTGATTTTCCCACTCTTCTTTCTTTACACCCTTATACGTCACTGTTGACTTTTCTAATCCGTGTCCAGCTTTAATGTCGTGTGATTTTGCTTTCTGTCTTTGATCTGGTCTCTGCGATGCCGGAGGATGTGGTGCTTGCCGTCCCAGTTTACCCATCACCTTACCTCCCGCCGGGAACCATGACCCCCACTCCTACTTGTTCCCGGTGCTTTCATCAGTATCTATCTCTATCTATATACTTATCTCTATCTTATCTCCACTATATATCTATGTATCTTTATTTCTTATTTCTTATCTCTTTAGGAGTCAGACATCCGACGGCCCTACGACCGCCTTAGTTTCAGTCGGTCTCCACGGGGGCTGACCATTATTCATTCACCCCTGCCTAATCTTACGTTTACTTTTACCCCCCTATCTGGTCTTCCTCGCTGTTTCAGCGTCCTTTCCCGCTCGTTTTAACTGCGTTGCTAGCTCCCTTTCCGGCGCTAGCTTGCCGCCTGTGCTTCCACTTCAATCGGATCTGACCCGCGCCTCAGTCAATCGTAAACGATCGCGAGCTCAGCTCTTAACAATCTACAGCGGAATCAAATTTTTACTTCGTTAAATAATTCATACACTTTCACTATATTTCGTTATTAATTAAATAATATCGCGCCTCCTAAGCTTGATAATAATTAGCCTATAATATATATAATTATATTATCTTAATAATTTATTATATAATACTTCCACCTATAATTTATATATATATATATAAATTATAATATATATAATTATCATATATTATGATATATATATACTATTATATTAATATATATATATATATATACTATATAACTAATATATATATTAATATAGTATAAACTAATTACATATAATATATAAGATAATATATATATATATACTAATCTATATATATTATATACTAATTATATATATATATATTATATACATATTTATTTTATTAAATATAGTTATTTGCAGTAATATAATATATACTATAATTATATATATATATATATTATATATAATACTACGCTAATTATTATATATATGGTTATATTATATATATACTATTATATATATCAGTGGCGTACCCTGAAGATTACATATTTAAAGTTTATTATTATATATATATTACATTATATATATATTATATAAACAATTATATATAAATTATCTACTATTTATATATATATACACTATATAAAAATATATACATAATACTATTACATGATAAATCCATTGAATTCTTTGAGCTCAATACGGCCTATTTTTTGAAAAGAGAAATAATTTATTCCACCAATTTAAAATCAAGATATGTTTATTTAATTGTTATGATATGCTAAGATTGACTCATAAGCTGACATGACGGCATAACCAGAATTTTTAAAATAAATTATTTTAATTAATACAGGTAAACAACAATTATGTAGATAATAATGTATCATAATATTATTAAAATTCAATAGCATGGAAAGTGACCGCTACCTCTATTCCAAAATTTAATATAGCAAATAGATGGTAAACATTTTTCTTGCACTCTGCATCAAATATTGAAGAATACGTACATTGATTAGATAGATAGATAGAGCTAGTGAGCAAGTATAATTTTCAATAATTAAATAGTGATTAGATTTACTACTTTTATTTTGACAATAATTATTTATCTTATATAATGAGAATATTAAATAATGGAAAGATAGGTATTATATATGAAGAGAGAGAGAGAGAGAGAGAGACAGAAGAGAGAGAGAGAGAGGACAAAGAGAGAGAGAGATGAGAGAGAGAAGAGCGATAAAAAATTCAAAATCTTTTTTCAAAATTACTTCGTACAGATTTCACATGGTGAGCGAAAAGTTTCGTTACTCTGGAATTTGCTTATATTTTTCGCTACAACAGCAAGGTATAGACGTTGGTTTTTCCATAATTTTTATAGTGAAATATGAAAGTTATCCTAGTTTTATTCTTTTCGAAACTCTAAAATACTCACCGTGAGTAGAAGGAAGATTTCAACAATGAATTTACATTTATAAATGTTACCTCAAAATAATTTACTGTATCTTTAATTATTTTGATAAATAGTTTCGCTTTTTACACAATCATATAAAATCCCACGTTAATAATTTATTACTGGTTACCATTTAAATTATTTTATTAAAAGCATTAAAAAATATATGGTAGGAGCTACCCCTACTATGGTAAGCCTATATAAATTCCTAATAACTATAATGATTACTATATATATAATATATATTATATAATATCTTATTATATATGCGTTTATATATATATATATGTATTATATAGTATATATATTATTAAGAATATATATATATTTATCATATATATTAATTATATATATCTATATAGTATATTATTATATATAATAATTAATATATATTATATTTTATCTCTATACTAATACATATTAATATATATTTATATATATCTGAAAATAGATAGATAACTTTTAATCCGTGAAACAAATGCAGTCATGCAATAAAACTTACACAAAACTGTGACATACTTTTTAACTGATAATTCTTATTTATATATTATTAAAATACACCTACCACCATAATAAATTTAACATTAAAAAGTTTTTTTTTTTTTTTCCTTACTTTCATTCTTTTTTTTTTTTTTTTTATTTTTATTTTTTTATTAGTTTTTTTCATTACTATTTAATTCCTTTGTAACTTTGTTTAGATACTTTCATTATACTTTGACTCTGTTTTACACAATATACTTTCATTTTGCACTCTTCATATATGTTATTATATAAATATATATTAAAATATATTAATTGATATCAATATTTCAAATTTAACATATTTTAATAAGGGCGATAGTCAAAGTATATTATTATATATATATATAATATATATATATTATATAGTATAATATATAATATATATATATATATATAATAAACATCTAGATTGATTTCAACATTATCAAATTTAACATATTATGTATAATAATATATATATAATATATAGTTATATATATATATATAATAATATATATATATATAATAATATTATTCTATATTAATATGTTATATATTATATAGTTATAGTCAGCGTACAGGACACCCAGCTGACAGGATACCGCCACACTGAGCTGAAAAACACATCATAGGTGGTCTTGGCATTCATATTTTGAATGTCCGGAAAATTTGGAATTGGATGAATTCAGTCAACCAAAAAAAATAATTAACAAATAAATAAAAATAAATAAAATTATATCCTTATATAATAGTATTATATTAATAAGAATACATGAAGAATATATCGCATTTTGGAGATACAGAAATAGAGTTACTACAAGTGGAAGATTCAGGATAGATTAAGAATAGATATGGACAATCTTTAGAAGGGTTATGGCCCAAGTATGAAATGACGACGGCGAATAGGTCCAGATGGGAACAATCAATGAGATATGCGCAACAAGATTGCGGGTATGGTGAACGCAAAATTTGCAGATGAGGAGAGGGTTCCGTGACGTATATATAGATTGTGATGAATACATTGTGTGTGCCCAATACTGGAGGCGAGCAAGTATAACATCGTGTAAAGTGCTTACGTTCGGTGAAGAAACAATCACGCAATGTTCGGTTTTAAACTATTTTAAGCTTGCTTAAACATTTTTAAACTCTAAGTTTCAGATCGAAAGCCTTTTCGGAGAGAGGATGTATTAATCAAATGTACGGGAGGGCACTTGTCGAATCAACGAGGAGTATTGGAACAGCTCCGAAACGAAGGAGGTGGCCATTTGTGGACTCTCTACTGGGATTAATATTTTAACGTGGATATCAATATACTATACCTACACTAGTATTGTATATATATATAATATAATATAATATTAATAATATATATATATATATATATTAATATATAATATATTATAATATATATATACTATATATATTTATCATATAATTATATATATATCTAGTATATATATATATATTATACTATAATATATATATTATATATATATATATATATATTATATAAATATAATATAATAATAACTATATATAATATATAATATATATATTAATTATAATATATATTTATATAATATGATAATATTATATATAATATATTATAGCTATGTATATATATTATATATTAGATATATTATATATATTATATATAGTAGTTTTGAGCACTGCTAACCTTAAAGTAGTTTTTGCTAATCTTAATAGTTAATATCGCTAACGCTTAAATACAGTTATTTAGCGAACTGAATTGTTAAATCGCAGCTAAATTTAGCGGAAGTAACGCTACAGCGCTACAATAACTCTTTATTAGGGTCGTATAAGGACGTTTTTTTGGTTTTTTTCCTTGAACTATTGAAGATTATTCACTAAAAGTGTGGTACTTAGATATAGTTAAACTTCAAATGAATAACTGATGCAATATAATGTGTGGTTCTTAGACTAGTAATTCCGCTATAATCTAAGTGTAACTAAATTTTCAAATGATATAATCAAGGTATACATAAATAATTAAAATGAAAAAAATTAAATTAAACTACTAGTTTACATTTATTATATTCTATACAAAAAATATTAAACGTATAAAATATACAACTTCATATTACAATAAAATTATTTTAGTGAATCTAATACATTGTTATTTTCCGGCTCCTTCTCCATCAAATTCACGTTGTTGTTGAATGTTGCTGATGATAATGTTGTTCATTTTGATTAATTGTATGCTGTTGAGTGTTGATGATTGTTGCCTTTCATAAGCGTCAGCTCAGCCAAAGTTGGCAATGGCAAGGGAACTTCTCAGAAATTATTTATTATATGCTTTCAGAAAGATTATTGCAATAGGCTCTTAATGAGGAACAACCGTATATTTCTTAATCTGGATGACTTAATGAATGCAGAAGTAGATTTTGCGGAGTTAATTGGTCGCTAATTATATCAGTGTTAACTGTAACAGGTAGTCGACTGAGTGAAAAGTAGCTCGCTGTTAGGTGAGCGTAATAAAACTAATAAGTATATTATATCTATATTTATATATATATACTATATATAGATCTATCTATATATATATATTTTATATATATATATTTATATATCATATATTATAATGTAATCAACCCCAGGAAGACTTTCGTCTGTCAGGAACCCTTCGAAAAGGTCTTGAGGCAAGGCTAACGCTAATCGCGACTGCCAGGCCTATCGGAAGACGGTAATCCATTTGTAGTAAAGACACAAAATGTACTCATTAATCTGAGTGGACAAGCAGAGTTATAAGATGGCTTCCTATTCTCTGCTCAGACCCGTCTCGAACTGGCACGCTGTGCTAGGCCGAGTGCTTCTAACCTGAGCTAAGAGGCTCATATAGGGTCATGATTATATATTATATAATCATATCTATATATTATATATATATAATATATATTATATATATCTATATATATATATAATAAGGTGAAATTACGTTAGGGAATCCTTGTAAAACAATAGCATGCTTGTCTTAGCGTGTATGCATCTCTGTAAGAGGCAATTGCAAGTCTCATGCATATCACTTTGCATAAATGGTGTCTGCTTCATACTTTCATCATGTAACGTATTTGAAAAGTCAAATGTTTGGGCCTTTTCCTTCTCAAAGGAAATAGGGCAAACAAGCGAGGCGTGATTGTGCCGTGGTCCAGAAGGCGCATCAATACCTCAGGATACGAGGAACCTCATAGCGTGAGGATGCTAACCGCAGTTGTTCAGATTTAACAAAGGCACGGCAGTCTATTTAGGATACGAAAATTAGTGCATTATATTAATTAGTTAGTCTGGTATTCATAATAGTTCTAAAGTTGATATATGCATCCATTACTTATACTATATTAATGAAATCATCTTTGTATTAGTATCTAACTATCACAATAAACACTAGAGGAAGTGCCTAATTAATCCCCTCTCTATGACTGTCGAGGATTTGGCCTAAGAGTCATTTTGGTAACCACCGTGAGCGGACAAGGGGCTAAACCCCCTAATTGGAGTCAGATACATTAAATTGAAAATAAAAAAAAAAATTCGGTATTTTCTCTTGTTCAGTGCTTAAATATGGATAGTTAGATTAAAGTAAATAATTATTTGAGTCAAAATTTTAATAACGGAGAAAATTAAATTAATAACCTCAAATACGAAAAGAAAGTCGTTATTACTTTCGAAAGCGAATTAAATTCAAGCTCTCGTTTAGGCTAAAATCAACCCAAACAGTGACTCAAGAGCAGTTAGCACAACAAACCATAGATATGGTTATAAACGAAAGCTAGACTCTTAGGACACAGACAAAGAAGTCCAAAAAAGAGGGAAGGCAAATCCCATCACCCCAACGATTTCTCCCGCTCGTCAGGAAGGAGACCATCTGTTTCATCTTCAGAAACCGAGTTGGAAACGACGCCACTATCTTCGCGCCGAAAAGGAAAGACGCGGCGTCATGATGCCGACACCATTAAAAACATACAGTCAATTACATCAAGTCAGTTACAAGCTTTGACCCCTTATGACTTTAAATTGGTTAAGTGCGAAAACGATTTCACTAATCACATAGAAGATCCCACGAATGTTGTTTGTGCTTCCAATTTTGCCACAAATTTGGTCTCCAATCAAATCCTCTAAAAATGACGTTATCGTCAGTATTAAAAACAATCGAGAGTTTACTTCAGCTTGAAGAAATCGAATCCGCGAATGTTTTAAACAGGCGGACCTGATGATGTTGCCAAGTGAATATTCCAGTCGAGTCAAGGGGGTAATTGGGACAAAAGGCTGTCGATTGTTGGTGAGAACAACCAGAATTTGCATGATCTTCTAGGCAGATGCCTCAAAATACCAACTGTCCGGTATTCAGTTCCGAGGAAATGACTTGGTAGAATGGTCAAAGTTTCAGTATATCTTATAAGAATTTTTGTTGCGAAGGGAAAAATTACAACAAACCAAACGAAGGAAACATGAACTTGAGTCTGTAAATTCTGTACTAACAGACCAAAAAATAGAAAAAACAAACCTCCCCCCAAGAAGAAAAAGACATCCGCCTACCCTCGCTCGGCGCGCGCAACAAGGAGCGAAACATGAACTCGAGGAGCAGACGGCGAAGGTCAACTTGCCCGCAGAATGGAAGCCTACCAAAATTGTGACCGAGCTGACACACTATTTCAAGCTGTTCATGTAAAGCAAGCGGACAGCTGAGAGAAGAAAATAGGACACGCTCGCGACAAAGTAGGTAGCACAGCAGGAACAGATACAAAGGTACAGCAAACATTTAATAAGCGTCAAGGGTTTATACTTTGTCATTCATCACCACTTTGGGCCTTAAGGCTTACATTGTGAAGTATCACAATCTTTTGTGTTCATTAATAATATAAGTAACTAATGCAGGTTTTAAAATTTGGCGGCACTTCTGTAGCTAACGCTGAAAACATAAATAGAAGCTGCAAGCAATTTCGATTTTACTAAGTGAGATTTAATTGACAACTAAAGTGATAAGTGACCCTATTACAACAGTGATGTGATAAGAAAATTACAAAATAAAAGTGTGGTGAATTTAAAATATATCATCAATACCTATTATAACATAATGTAGGAAAATAACTACTTAACTACTACTAATAATACTATGAAAACATAATTATAATAATATAATATATAATATAATAAATATAATATAATAATAATAATAATTAATACTATAATAATAAAAGAAAAAGATAAGTGATGAAATAATTAATAATAAAATAAATAATATAATAAAATAATAAATAATCATTGCAGAAAATATTAAAATTCGAAGGTATTGATGCACAATGGAAGGATATGCGAGCAGAATTGATTCAAAATTTAATACGCTAGTAGAATAGCAAATGAAAATATTAAATCCATTAAAATAAATAAATGAAAATGAAAATAAATAAAACTTTTCAATGCAAACTAATATAAGAAACCTAAATCTCTTTTATTATTTTAAAATCCATTTTAGCTTTCTAGCTCAGAAATGAAATTAAGGAAATTGAAATTGCTAAAAAATTATAAAATTACATAACTTAGGCTTCGGTAATAAGTCATATGATCTGGACCCGGGACTTAAATATAAGATTTAAGCTTGCAAATGAAATCAAAGTGGCTACCTCTGTAAGGAATAATGGCAGATGTATAAAGATTTATAGAAATAAAAAGTGAAAGATTCTTAATATACAGTAAGTTACCAAAATGAATGATTTGCTGTTTTCTGAGTCATCAATTGGTGTATGGAAACACAAACAAGGCTATTAAGATTGGTTAGGAATATAATAAAATGCAATATTATTTAAATGAGCAAGGAGATTATAAGTAAATGGTAAAATAGCTATGTTAGATCAATATTAGAGTTAGATAGATTACTGATTATGCTGAAGAGAGTGCAATATAAAGAAACAAGGATTATTTAAAGATTTATATAAATAACAAAGGATTTACAGTATGAAATCTTTATCTCAGGTGTAAATTTTCTATCGCCAATGATTTTAGTTGTTCATTTTAGAAATTAATATGTTGATATAAATTTATTTTAGTGATCTTATGGGTGTGAATTATGAATAGATTTTATAGTTAGAGAGTTTTATAGGTTAATTGTTATCTTATTTGTATTGGAGATCTTTATAATTTATTTAGTTGTTATATTAAGGTATCATTTAAATATAGTTAATTAATAATATATTATATATATATATATATATATTATATATTAAATTATATATATATATATTATTATATATATATTATATATTATATTATCTATATATATAAATTTTCAATTAATATATTTTTTTCCTATAGATTTAATTATAATATAAAAAGAGAGGAAAACCCGTAAAAGTGCAATACAAGTATAACAGTGGTAAATAGGTAAATGATAGGTAAAAATGGATAATATTAGTGGTAATATGTGATAAAAACGATAATGATAATAATAGTGGGACTATATATAATATACGGTTAATTTTATGGGGTAATAACAGTGAAATACATAACAGGTGGTCGGGTAAGTAACGAATTAAAATAGGAATAGAACTATTAATTATATAATGTATTATAATATTTTATGTGTAATTTTTTTTTAATTTTTTTTTTATGTTTTTTTATATTTAATTAAATATAAACGCCCGAATCACGTACACTGGTATGGATGGCTGCTGGTTGTACACGGCCAAGCCAACAGTGTTATGATGCGCAGTGATTATCACAACTGGAGGCTTAGGATAGAGACTAATGTGAGCTTATCTTCCATCCTTGGGCGCTTTACACCGATTCCTAAGCTAACACGAACGTTATATACAGAGAAGTACATGCACTCCTCCTTGATTAGGGCTCTTTTGCGCCCCCACCCCCCAGATTGGGAGTGGAAGTGTTTAATGATCTTGTAAATAAGAATAACTATATAAACTTTTCTTTTCATAATTCTATATATATAGTTATAGAATATATATAGGACTACTCATTTGGGGATTGACTTATGGAATATAGATATATTTAGTTCGTATGGCAACCTAGACTATATAAATAGTAAAGTAGGACATTAGAATAGTAATAATAAAATATTACTAGTAATTATATATATAATATACTTTTACAATAAGACATAGTACTGACTTATATCTATTAAGCGTAGTAATTTATATATATAAGTATTGCATAATATAGATATAACTAATGTTTTATAGAGAGGTAGTATTATATTTTTAGATATTTAAATATTAAATACAATATAATATTATATAGTATATTAATATATATAGTATAAATATAATATATATATATTCGGATAATAATAAATAAATATAAATATATATGAATAATATAATTATATAGTATATATAATTATCGTTTTATATATGGAAAATAATATAATAAAATAATATAACTTATATTATATCATATAAATATATTATTTAATATTTGATTTATATATATAAGTAAAATATCTGATAGTGTTTGTAATATGAAAAATATATATAAAAATTATGAATTTTTGTATAATATAATATATATATAATTATATAGTAATATATATATATAATAAATATATAATAAATAATATATTAGTCGATATATTACATATTACTTAATCAACTATATAATATAAATATTATATATACTATAATATTAATAAGATAGTTATTTTGAGATTTATAGTTATATGTGTTGTATAAATTATATATTATAATAGTGATATAATAATATATATATATACTTATTATATTTAAATTATACTATACTAAATAGAGAAATATATATTAAGCATAAGTTACAGAATTAATATTTTATATAACTGCGTATACTCCTTTCATATGAGGAGTATATAGAGTTATACAGTGCTTACAATTATGTCTACCAAAAATAACACTTAAATTATATAAATATATATAACTATATTATAATATATATATATATATATAATATATATAAATAACTATATATTATATATGATAATTATAAATATCATACCAGATGTATTAATTATATAATGACATTAATAAATAGTAAAATATATAATATAATTTATATAATATATGAAATATTGATATAATATTAGTTATAAAAATAGTAATAATAAATACTAATATGTATAAATATTTAAATAGTTTAATTAATTTAAATAGCATTGATTAATGATATATATAATATCAGTATATTGAATATTTAATAATATATATATTAATATATAATTAATTACTATTAGTGTGGATTTGATAAATTTTCAAAAGTTTATTCAGGTTATGAATAATACATTTATATGTTTTATATAATATGATATAATATATATAATACTTATTTAGTATATCTATTATATAACATATATATACTAATTGTAAAATCAGTATTTTGGAATCTAAAAATTATATTTATGCCTTATATAAGTATTGTATTATAGAAATAGTATTAGTAATATAAGAGAAAGTAATATGTATACTTAAATATAGATAGATACTAATAGTATAGTATTTATTATTATATACTTTTTATAGCGTTTAATATATATATAATATGGGAGATATTTATAAGAGTATAATATAAAATTAATATATTATATAACTTAATATTATAATATATTATGTAGAATAAGTAATATAAATATAAATATACATTTATTAGTTATTTATATAATAAAATATATATATATATATATCATCATATGAATTATTATATAAAAATAAAATATATATGTAATTTTGTTAATATAGTATAACCTTAATATAATATAATACCTATACTTAAATAAAATTATATACAAGCAATTTTTTGAAGTTTATTTTATTATAAATAAATTATCAATAAATAAATATATATATATTTTATGTTAAGTATAAATAAAATATATAATATAGGTAAACCCAATAGGTTAACTGAACCCATAATCTTAATGAACCCTAAATCAAAAGAATATTCAATCTGTCAATTAGAACTTTTGGCAATTGGAAGGACGTAACTCCATCAGGGAGTGGCTCGGGTCAAGGTCTTACAGAATTGTGTGAAAACGGATATAGTGTGTGGGTTGTCAAACAGTTTCCTAAATTATCAAACTGCTTAATTCCTCATTATTATTTTCGAATATTCCGAGTTTCGACTCAGGAAAAACAATATTGATTTCTTTCTTAAATTCTGAGCAGTTGATATAGCTATACTAAGTGATATACGTATCTATGAATGATATTTGTTCATTATCTAAAAAACCTCACACTGTTTGCTAAGCGATTTTATTCTGTAGACCATTTCTACTTTTACAAATGGTAATGAGTCCCAAGTAAATAATATATACACATATATATAAAGTTATATATATATATATATGATTATATATAATATAATAATAATATGTAATACAGAGATATATAATATGAACATATAATATATATATAATATATTATATAAATTTTAAATTTTATTAGATAATTACTAGTACATTATAATTAATAAATATACAATGTTATAAAACTATATATAATATATATATATATATAGATTTAATTTAAAATTATATATTATGCATGTTATTCATGTATTTGGAAAGTGTAATAAATATATATTCATAAATAATAAATATATATATATAATATTATATATATAATAGTATAGTATGATTATATAAATTAATTTAATAATATTAATGTATAAAGTAATTTTAGCCTTGTGGTATGGCATGTTTGCAATTATGGATTTTTGTATTTGCAGCTATCCGATGTACGGCCATCTATTGGTTCCAAATTCACATATCCCCTTTTTAGGTTCTAGATTAGGATGTATATAAATAATATATCATATTACTATATATTTCCAATTATATCATTGTCTGTTTTCTTCCATCTATTCTCACTATTCAAATTATTTAATCTAATTAATTCTTAAATTGCACACATATTTGTCAGTAAGAATGTTAACTCAAACCACATGTTTATATTAATCAACAAAGTTGTTGTTTATTAATCTGAATGAGAGACTCACTAAAAGAAAACTTAGCTAGTAATCTCAATTCATAATTTCTACTAAATTCAAGCCAAATTAGTAAGTACCTTGAAAAACATTCATTTAATAAAGCATCACTACTATTATACTATATTGCCTAATATTAAATTTTTCAGATTTTAATTATACTAAATATATAATAATATTATGTATAAGCTTATTTTTAAAGGAAAATAGAAACTATAAATATTATAATAATAGTATTAATATATTTTAATATATATATATATATTATATATAAATTAATACATATATAATATATATATATATATAGTAATATAAATATATGATAAATACTCTTATATAGATAACATAAATAACTAAAATAAGAATAGGTACAGTTAATATTAATATAATTATATATTTGCTCTTAATATATATATTATTTAGTATAATAAATTTCTCCCTATAAATCTTAAATTATATATAATCATATATAATATAATATAATATATACAAATAAATATATATATCAATATACTCGCCATTTAACGATTAAATGATCACCATCACTAATAAAATTAATATATATATAATATTATATATAGTAATATATAATATATAATATATGACTATCATTTAAATCAACACTACTATTGCTTGTGCAGCATATTATTCAAACAAAACATATTTTTAAGTATATATATAATATAATATATATAATATAAATGAAATAAATATGTACACGTATTTATATTATATTAATATAGTAGCGCTATATATATCGTATAGCTATGGTACAAAAGAACAACTACTAATAAATAAAATAATTTATAAAAAATTAATTAATAAAAAATAAATAAAAAAAATTATATATATATAATAATATATAATATATTATAATATAATATAAATATATTATTTATATATATTTTATATATATAATTAAAGATATAAATAATATTTATATATATAATAAATAAAATATTATATTAATATATATAAATATATATATAATTATATTATATATATATTATATATATAATATATATAAAAATAGATAGTATTAATCCTATTAGTATATAGATTTAATAATATTATATATATATATATCAGTATTTAATATAATACAATATATATGTATATAAATTATATATATATAGACTAAGTATATTATATATTGTATAGTATTATCAGATTAAATATTATATATATATAATATTATAATATTATGATTAATATATTAAATAATATATATATATATAAATATTATATATACTATTTTAGATTAGTAATATATAACTTATATAAATTATAAATAATATATATATATATATATATATATATAATATACTATATATATAAGATGTATTAGCATTTAGTATTATTACTCTAGTATATATATTTATTTAAGTAGTAATATATTATATATAAACTTAATATTTATATATATATAATATATATATATATATTATATATAATATATAATAATATATAGTTATAAAATTGTATCATAGTATATTAATAATATTATAATTATATATTATACTATATATAATAATATTATAGATATATATATATATATATATATTAGATATAAAATATATATATATTTATATATAAACAGCTTTTTTTATGACCCAAAATTGAAATACATTTCATGAGTGTGTTTTTAAAAAAAATCTACTTTCACTGATTATGTTTCGCCCAACTTGCTAATCTGTTAAAATTAACCCTAACAAGAAAATAAGACACTATCTAGACAACGGTATATAGCCAATTTATAGCTGCGATTAAATGGAAATTAAAGTAAAAAGCGATATTTTTTTCTTACAGTTATTAATTTCTTACTCCGGTGAGATTTAAGGATTGATTAATACTTATTTATTAAGTATATATATAATTATAGTATCACAGATTTAGGTTATATTATATTATAACTATATAAATATAATAGTATATATATATATAATAATATATATATATATAAATATAATAGGTATTATAAGATATAGGTATATAGCATAGATATATATATATAAATATATATAATATATTATATTAGTTTATAGTATATTATTATATTATACTATTATATTATTATAATAATAATTAACTATTATAACATTATAATTATATATAAATATATTATAATATATATATAATATATAATATATATATATATATTATATATATAAATATATATATAATATTATATAAACTTATAATATATAGTAATATATATTATAATAAATATATATATATACTATAGGTTATAGTTTAGCGAATAATAATATATAATATATATATAATAATATTTAAATAATATATATATATATAATATATATATATATATATATATATAAATTTAGTTATATTATATAATCAGCTTTAAAGTTAGTATAGTTAAATTATTATTACTATATAAATATAGATATAATACATATAATATATATAATATATAGTATGGCATAAGTATATATTATGATTATAATTATACACAGTATATATAGTAATTTATAATAATTTATATATATAGGTTATATATTTATAATAAATTAATATAGGATATTACTATAGTACATAGTTATATATTAATTTAGTATTATCAGATATATATATATTCATTATTATAATATTATATATATTATATAATAATATATATATATAATTATAATAAATATATATATATATATATATATTATAATATATATACTATTATATAATAATATAGGTTATATTATACTATAAGTAATAGTATAGTGTAACTATGATATATTATCAATTATATCGGATGTGGATTTAAAAAATCGGAAAAAAGGGTGCTTTTTATTAGTTATAATAGTAATAATTTAGAGTTTATAGAAGGAATAAAATGTATTTATCCCTCTAAAATATAAATTTCGGGGATTAAATTCCCCCCAAGGAGCAATTTTATTAACCCCAATGTTTAAATTCTGAGAAGATAGTTATGCCATATATAATATTATATTAACTTATAATAGTAATATATATAAATATAGTATATATAATATATAAAATATAATATATTAAAAAATATATATATATATATAGTTGAATATATACAGTATATGATATCTTATGTTTTACAGATATATATATATATATTAATATATAAATAATTTAATACATGAATATATATATTATAATTTAACTATAAATATTATATATATTATATATAGGTGTAGTTACAGACTAATTAATATAAAATATATATTAGTTAATATATATATATATATATATAATAAATATATAATAAATATATTGTTATACATAAGATATATATATATATAATATATAAATATATATAATATATTTATAATATACTTATTATAAATAAATAAGTTAAATTATAATATATAAATATATAAAAATACTATATTTATTATTATATAATATAATATATTATTATATTATATTATATAATATATAAATATATATATATAATATAAGTGTTGACATAAGTTTAGGATTTATATTATAATATACCAGTAATATTATATATTTAAATATATTTAAAGTATCATATATATATATGATATTATATTTATATATACTTAATATAATATAAATATATTATATATATAGGTGTGTAATCATGATAGATAATATATAATATGCTTACATGATAATTAAATATAATATAATAATAATATATATATATCTTAAGGTAAGTCAAAAATTAATAAAATACTAATATTAATATACTAATAATAGAGGTACATTTACATAAGTTATATATGAGCATATATTTACAGAATTATATATAATATATAATATATATATTTATAGGTTATTAGACTAATATATATATATATAATATAATATATATATGGTTAATAACATTATATTATATATATAATATATATATATATATATATATAATATATATATATATACAAGTTGCTTCATATATATAAAATAATTATATAATTATATATATAATCTACGATTGCTAAAAAAATAAGAACATATATAAATAATTAGAGTTGGTTGTAATATTGCAAATCCAGGTAAAATATTTTACAAATATAATATAAATATTTCATACAAGGAACTGATGGTGTGATAAAATTCTGAAGGGCGACGTTGAATTTCAAATAGTTATTTAATATTTAATCATCTGTTAGTATAATAGTGTAATACAAGCTATATATATATATATTGTATACAGTAAAATATATAGTTTATATTTATATACTTAATAATATATATTATATAATATATTTATATATATTATAATATAATATATATATATATATTATAGATTGTTATAATATATATAGTTATAGCTAATAATATATAGGTATAATTATATATATAATATATTAATATATATAGTTATATACTCATATATATATATATACTTTATTATAATAGGGCTGTTCTTAAATATTCGTAACTTATTAGTATAGGTGTATACATAGTAATAATTAATTATAATTGTTACAGATTTAAGGTATAATTAAAATCATATTTATATAGCTGAGTATTATTAATAAAGTTAGTACAGATAAATAATTTTGTTATCATAGTATAAATACTTATATTATTATATAGTGATAGCCGTTATTACATAGGTTAAATTAATACAAGATATATATTAATTATAGCTATTTAATAAATATGAGTTATATTAATAAGTTTAGTAGTTTTAATATTATATTTATATTAAAATCTAAATATATAATAAAGGATTAGCTCGAATAATATCATGAGTATATTAATCGGTATTTCAGCTTATAAGTAGGTTATAAATATACTTAAGGATTATAAGTGTACTAAGTTATTTTATAACCTATAAGCTTATAGTAATTATTATATATATTTTATATATATATATATATATATAATAAGGTTGATAGTACTGTTATTTACTTTACGTATATAATATAATAATATATATAATCATATATATAATTATATTATAATAAATAATATATATAATAATATATAATACATAGTATATAATATATATATATAATATATTATATACTTAGATATAGTATTACTTATATAATATAGTATAGTTATTTTATATATACTATTATTCGGATGGTCATTATATAATAGATTAATAATATAATACATAGTATAAGTTAATCATTTATATTTAAATTAAATTAATAATTTTATAATAGGTATAATATATATAATATAATTAATAGTCAATAAACTATTATTAATATTTAAAGTATACTTAAAAGAATTATATAGTAATATTAATATCATAATAAAATATTTTAATTATAATTATAATATATATATACATATACTATAATTATATTATAATAAATATATAAATATGGTATTTAAATAAGATTCTTGAAAATATAAAGGTTTCAGGTTAAAAGAAAATGGTGTAATTAGATATTATGATGGAGGTAATGGGGAACATGAAGTGTAAAATTAATTGGAATAATGCTCTAATATATATATATCTAATATTATTAATATAATATATATATTATGCGGATGATTTTTCCAGTGTAATATATATGTGTAGGCAACAGGTAGTAAATAGAAGAGTTTGAGTAAATTAAAGGATAATTGTAGATAGAGATTTGGCAGTGTGGTGTAAAAGAAGAGGGAGTTTTTGAGGAAAGTAAATAAGTAAGATAAGAGTTAAAGGTTATATTATTGGTATTAGTGAATAGTGATAGGTAACAATCTCATTACAGTGTTAAAGAATAAGTATATATAAATTGATTTATTAGTAATGGTGAGTACAAGATATATACTGTGAAAACATTTATTAAGGATGTTCAAAGATGATTATATAAATAATATTTTAGTATAGAGATAATATGTATTTTGAGATTGTCAAGAAATGGGAAATGGATGATGCAGATGGTAGTGGATAAAAATTAGTTGTTGAAATGAGGTAGCAGAGAAGGTTGCTTTAATAGTGCAATTTAAATAAATTCATTGGTGAATAATATTGTAATATTGGGATTCATAAAGTACTTTAGAAGTTACTAAGTAGCGCTAGGGTCTTATGACGGGTAATTAAGTATGACTTGTTACCACTATATATATATAATTTATATTAATGTTAGTTAATTGCATTAAATATCTATGGAAATAATAATACTATGGTTATAATTACTGGGAATACTAAGAAATATGTTATTAAGCATAATACATAAAAAGATTTACAAATGTGATTAACAGAATTTGGACAATATTATCTTGTAGGGTAAGTTTTCTAATATAAGGAGAAGTGTAGAAGATATTTATTAAATAGATTTTTAAATAAAATTAATTAGAAAAAGGAAATAAGAATTACTACGTAATTAGCATAGAATAAGCTTGTGATGGTGTGAAGTAAAATAATAGTAAGATAAATCGATTAAGAGACATAATAAATGAAATAAGTATACTTTGAGATTAGGAGTTTGGTAATCATGTTGAGTTAATATAAATAAAGGTAATATGAATTATGTATATAAGTTAATCCCGTGGTTAAGTATATTACGTTAGATTAATTAAATAATGTTATTAAATTAATATAGTGTTTGAATGTTGGGTACTATATATATTAACCTAAATATAGACTCAGGTAATACTTAATGAGAGGGAGACCGTATAGAAAAAGTTAGATTGAGTCTTTAATAACTTAGAAAATTAAGTTTGATATATATAGGTAAGCTAGAGAATGTGTGAATTTTGGAAACTGTATAAATTTATTAAGATATTATTATAATTATTAGCGAGTTATTATTATAATAATAAAAATAATAATGATATATATGTTTATATATAATATTAATATATAATATATATATATAATGAGATATATAATTAAGCTATTATAAGTAATAGTTTTGTTGCTTCACAGAATGATAAATATATATTTAGTGTATATATGGAAATATGATAGCTACTAATCATAAATATAAGGATATAATGTATATTATATATAAACTACAACTATTACGTATATAATAAATTCCTATATAATTATTAATATAGTACTGATTATAATATTATATATAGATATTATATATTACCTATAATATTATATATATATTAATGATATATATATACCGTATAATAATAATATATCCGCTATAAGATAGTTTATTACTACGCTAGAGTAGTTATTAATATTATAATACATCATTACTATAATATTATAGGTATATATATATATATTAGTATTATAGAGTATAAATATTATTATATTCTAAGATAACTATAATATATTATATATATATATATATATATATATATATATATATATAATATATAAATATATATATATTATATATATATATATAATAATATATATATATAATATAATATTATATTAATATATTATATAAATATATTATATAATATATATATATATATATATATATAATTATAATAATATATATAATAATATATATATATATAAATAATGAATATTAATATATAATATAATAATATGTATATATTATATATATATATATATATTAGATATATATATATAATAATATATTAAAATATAAAATATATAATATATATAATAATATTAACACCTTTTTAATCTTTCTATTTTGAAACATTTTATTCTTTTGCTTTATAAATTGGAAACTCTTATCTGATCCTTTTATTTATTTTGGTATAAAATATTACACCCAACTTTTATTATTCCGTAAAGGGAAAAACCCATAATAACAGATTTACACAAACATAAAAAAATAAATTATTTTACAAGGCAAGAAAAATATAAAAAAGCAATTAATATCCCCCATTTGGTAACGCCAAAAAAATCTGGAATAATATGAATTCTCTCTCTAGTCTACAAAAACAAAAAAATTATCAAAGTATTAAATTTTCAAAAAAAATAATTTAAAATCGTGCGTTCAAATTTACACAATTTTTCTAAGCCTTTATAAATTTGCAAAAAAAATCACTCGCTACAAACCATGCTTTCCACAGAAAAAATTAATGCTCTCTGATATTCGACTACCAGGGAAATCTTTCCTAATTAAATCAAAGGGGAAACATTGGGCTTAACAAAAACTGGAAAAACATAATTCAAATACAGCAAAAAAATGTTAACAATGGTAGTTACTAAAATCTTAAAATAATTCAAAAATCTTCTGAATCTTTGATTACAATTGGGAATAAAAGTAACAAATATTTTGAAATAAAATACTCAAAAGAAAAACTATCTAAAGCCGATACTGAAACTAAACTAACTATTTCCAAAACTCATTGCCTAATCCACTTACATATCCGTATCCCAAAAAAAAACTTTGCATGTTGCTTAAATTATTATTTGTTACTCAATTCACCAAGCAGTACACTACTATTTCTCAAAAGTACCAAATATTATATTTACCGTTACAAAGGAAATTTAGTCCACTAAAAAAAATTGGCCATACATTCGGGGCAATTTTAGTTCGACCTCTCTGAAATAGACTAATCCTATAGGTCTATTTAGAAGTGTAAAAGAAAATATAAAAATGAAATCACATAAAAAATAAACACAGAATTAGTGAGATATAAGAATACTCATATACAAAACATTTATAATTAATTTATATTTTTTTAATAAGATAATATAATTTTATATCAGTCTATTAAAGACTATAATTTTGAAGACTACATCATTAAAATATAA
>JABUQX010121438.1:0-18798 GCA_015478945.1 Trachelipus rathkii
TTCGGTGTGCTTCGTTCGATTTCGGATTTCGGATTTTAACCGTTTTCGCGTTTATCGTTGAGCAACTTTCGCGTTTTTCGTGCGCCAACTTCAATAATAATATATATATATATATATATCCTCAATTTGTCTCAAATGAAATCCTGCCTACGCCCATGTGTATGTATATATATATATATATATATATATATATATATATATATATATATATATATATATATATATATATATATATATATATATATATATAAATAAATATATATATATATATATATATATAATATATATATATATATATATATATATATATATATATATATATATATATATATATATTGAATGGATGTACACTGTACAAGGACTTCCACAGCACACAAGAATGCGGCTATAATGTGTTAGTAAACTAATGACAGGGGAAATCCCTAACCGAACGAAATAGGAACAGAGCTGAGATGGTTATATTTTATACAAGATGTTTAGTTCAAATAGGAAGGCAAAAACTCGATCACTACGAAAGTGAGAAGATTCGGATAAGATGTGCCTTGAGATGAACAAAGGGATGAACGAATGTAAGAGGACAATTGGAGGAGCAAAGTCGAAATATTTCCTAAAATAATTAAATATTTTATTTTTTTACTCACCGCACCCCCTGAAATACTCGAAATAAATACTTCAGCAAATCAAATATATTTGGAAATCTTCTATTTAAATAATTTATTTCGGATAAAGTAAATTAAAATTAATTCGGAAAACATTTTCCAATATTTGAAAAAGTTTTCCGTTTCTGCACAAAATCAGACTCGAATTTGAATCAAATTTCGTCTAAAGGTTTTCCAATCAATGAATAAAATACACTTGCCAAGTTTCATCGAGATCGCTTTAGCAATTTCTTTGTAAATTTGAGGAATCAAGAAATTATTATTAGTGGAAAATTTCTTCAATCAATGCCTGTATCTCAATCAATACTCATTCAGTTTGATCAAACAATAACAGCAGTGTGATGTTTAGGAGTATTATCGTTTAAGTTCGGATAAAAAAAATCTAGAACCGAGAATTTGCTTCGCTCACAACCACGAAGTTCTTTTAATAACACTTTCGTTTTTCAATTATTAGCAATTACCAAGTAAACTTGAGGTATTTATGAAGTTACAAACATAATTAGTTTGTGAATATAAGGGATTAAATTAAAATTCAACAGCCTCACCAATAATATTCAATCATGTATTTATTTATATTTCACAAATTTTCACTTTAACTACATTTAAATTTAATAATAAAAGTTATGAATGTAAGAGTTGCAACCAATTATAAAAGTCCATTCCTGGTCTAATTATTTAATCTCAAAGTTATTTTTTATGATGTTTTTTTTGGGCTCTTCCGTTTTTTATTCAGAACGATGAAAGCACAAATATTCAGTCCAAAGTCATTCCAATTTCTGCTGAGAGAAATTACTTACAACCTTTATCCGTCTCTCAGCAATCCTTAGGCTACGATTGCAGTGGATGAGTATTGACCAATTCCATTTTATTTTATATTAACTTATCTCTTGCGAAGTTTCAAATTTTTAAAGGAGAAAACATCGACGGATCGCTTCCCAACAGATGTCATTCAAACTAGTGATTTTTCTATCCAAATCTACATAGTAATGAAATTTGATACATTTTTGAGATTCCATTGAGAATGTAATAAAACATCCGAAACCGAATCGAAAAAAAAAAATCAACAGAATGCAAGTTCATCCAAACACACATCCACTGCAACCGTAGCCTTAATATCTTCTTCCTAATAAATTATTCATTATTATTTATTTTCCATTTATTAATCATCATCTCCAGGAACTTTGGGGTTTCCTCTTCCACTTCACAGATGTTCAAGTTTTTTTTTTAGCCTTGCATGAGGAACATGCCTTCTGCTAATCAATACATGTCATACATAAATTTCTTCAACCTCTCCTACTATTTTCCATTATCATTGATTGTCCTAGTTTGATAAGTACACCTGCTTCGCCCTTTTCGTTCTTCACTATGTTGTTGCTTGCTACATATTTCCATGCTTACTAAGCATGTGTCTTTTTAAGTTTCCTTTCTGATTACACTCATAGCCACACTCAGAACATTTAAATAATTTTATATTTTGATGTGTAAGCATGTGTAATCTTAAGTTTCTTTTCTGATTACACTCATAGTCACACTCATAACATTTAAATAATTTTATATTTTGATGTGCAAGAATGTGTAATTTTAAGCTTCCTTTTTGATTACACTCATAGTCACACTCAGAACATTTAAATAATTTTATATTTTGATGTGTAAGCATGTGTAATCTTAAGCTTTCTTTCCGATTACACTGATAGTCACACTCAGAACATTTAAATAATTTTATATTTTGATGCGTAAGCATATGTGTTTTTAAGTTACCTTTGTGATTACACTCATAGCCACACTCAAAACATTTAAATAATTTTATATTTTGATGCGTAAGCATGTGTGTTTTTAAGCTTCCTTTGTGATTACACTCATAGCCACACTCAGAACATTTAAATAATTTTATATTTTGATGCGTAAGCACGTGTCTTTTTAAGTTTACCCTCCGATTACACCTATAGCCACATTCAAAACATTTAAATAATTTTATATTTTCATGTTTTAGCATATGTAATCTTAAGCTTCTTTTCTCATTACACTCATAGTCGCAATCAGAACATTTAAATAATTTTATATTTTGATGCGTAGGCATATGCGTTTTTAGTTGTCCTTTCTGATTACACTCATAGTCACACTCAGAACATTTAAATAATTTAAAATTGCTGTGAGTTAACAGATGAGTGCTTAAGTTTGATTTCTTATTGCTTTCATAATTACAATGGGCACATTTAAACTTTCTTTTATGCAAATTCAGATGACTTTTCAACTCTTCATTACTTTTAAAATTTAAATTACAGTATTTGCAACAGAGGATTTCACAATTATTTTTGTTTATTTTTTCACACATTTTTGACGTTTGTGGTAATCTTTTGAAAGTCCTTTTCACTTTGGAACCTTTTTCTCCTTGACCACCATCGCTAACGAGGGTCTGTTTGGAACAAAAATAAAAATAAAATTATATGAATGTGAAAGTTCAAAAGTGTTATATATATATATATATATATATATATATATATATATATATATATATATATATATATATATATATATATATATATATATATATATATATACTTCTTCTCTATATATATATATATATATATATATCGAAGTGGGCACCCACGCTCATTTAGGGGTAGTCCGCCAGCGCACCTCCGCACCTCGAGGAAAACGCGGTCCATGGCGCTCCTCCCGCACCCCTGTTGAACCATCAGAGCATCCGCTATCGCAGGTCACGCGTCTTCCGGTAATAATGTGCGACTTCACAAAAAAAATTTAGTAATTAAACACTAAATGAGTATATATCCCCTTACAAAAAAAATTTATTTATAATATTTGAAGGTTGAATGAATATTTGCAAAATCTCAAGATTTTCCTCTTCTCCTCAGTAATGGCTATTTCCAGGGACAGAAGTCCATGTTACCTTTCAAAGATTGCCTCCAGGTAGAAGGATTGGGATGACATAACGCCCTGAAAATATCCCCTGTGCTAAATATTTAAGCTCTGCAGCGGCTTGGGAACTGGGAGAGGGTGTGGTATAGTTTTATGAACAAGTTCAGCAAATTCTGCCTATGCTGAGGGAAAGATGTCCTTGGTGAGAGGAGGGCTGGTGGTGTTAGTTGGCTTCCAGCAGTCCATTGATAATTTAGGTCATACAAGTCGTGCCCTTCAGCTACAAATACGGCCACCATGTCCCACCGCAAAACTCTTCGTTCCAAAGACTTTATTACCAGAATCATAACCTCGACACCTGCAGAGTCCGTCACTATACTCGTATCAACTCAGATATATATATATATATATATATATATATATATATATATATATATATATATATATATACTATATATACTATATATATATATATATATATATATCAATTCTGTGTAAAACCCAAATATATATATATATATATATATATATATATATATATATATATATATATATATATATATATATATATATATATATATATATATATTTGGGTTTTACACAGAATGATTTAGATATTGCCTAGTTATTATAGCAATAATATAATTAATTAAAGTTATAGATGAGGGTAATAGCCATTCAGTCTATAAAATCAATTTAAATGTTATTTATTATATATGGTACCATTAAGGAGGTTGAGATTAGTTATAAACTTAAAATAAAAATTATATTTCTTTATTCTAGCCAATAAGAAGTAAACTATACTTTCATTTTTTAAAAAGGTGCGGAACAAAAGAGCGGAAACTTTTTTTGATCCGCACGTGCAAGTCCGCTAATTTCCTGACGTCTCCGCTCGTCCGGTCTAGCGGACTAAAGAGCGGAAGTGCCCATCTCTGATATATATATATATATATATATATATATATATATATATATATATATATATATATATATATATATATATATATATATATATATATATATATATATATACAAGCAGTTTATATATAACACTGGAATTTTGAATTTGAATTCCCTGACCAAATCCGCAAATTTTCCCTGACCAGCGTGTTCGTTATTTTTGGCATATAAAATATCTATTAACCATTATTGGCACCCTATTTACTCAGTTCATACGGACTCCTTTTTTATTTTTTCCAAAAGTAAACAGTTTTATTTATACAAAAAAGAAAATAAATTAAATTAGTAATCGGCCTATACCTTCCCCTTAGCCACCCAATGCACTCCTTTTTTATTTTTTCAAAAAGTAAACAGTTTATTTATACAAAAAAGAAAATAAATTAAAAGCTTACATTAATAGCCTAGGTGAATAACGTCCACTGTGATCACAAAAGTTCTAAATTTAAGTTAACTTTTTCTTCTCAAACATCTGAATTTTTGATTTTATAGCGTCTTCTTCTGTCAAAGCTTTCAGTTTTAACATCTTTCTCTGCTCTTCAAGTTTATAGATCTGTATGGATAATTTTCTTTTTTTAACCTTTTTATTCTCTTCTTCTTTTTGGTTCTGTTTTAACTCTTTGAGATGTTCTTCATATCTCCTATGGACAGCTCTTACATTTGTCAACATTTTTTGAGTGATAGGAACTTTATGAATACTTTCATGAGATCTTATAGCATTGTGCACTATTCTTTAAGAAATCAGACTATGTTCTTTCAAATTCTCCACTAAAATTGCTTAATTTATAGAAAACCCTCCTTCCACTGTCGCATTTCCATGCGAAAATATCAGTCCTAATTTAATAATTTGCCACAATTCCACATAACATTGATTCCCAGGTACTATAGAAGAAAAAAACTAATCAAGTCTCTTAGAAAGACAATCACCATCCAAAAATATTTTGAATTTTAATTCAAGGGTAGAATGAGCTTCACTGCAAAGTAGTGTGCATTGTGCTTTTGCTTTCTAGAAAAATAGGGAGCAAGTCCATGTTTAATCACATATATACATTTCATCGGCCCCATTTTAAAATTTGAAGCTACAGCACTATTTGGAAACATTAATTTAAATGTTTCCCCTATATCTGCACACGAGTTTAAAGACATTTTATCATCCACCACCTTTAATGCCCATAGTATTTCAGATATTGTAACATCATCTTTAATGCAAAAGATGAAACCGATTGATAAACTGGTTTTGGTTGGTTATTAATAGAACAATCAGGGTCATTTACAATCTGTTGATTATGAATAGAAGTTGATGGAATGGCATAATTTTCGGTGCACACACTTTCACTAATATTTGTATTATTAGAACACATAACGAAAAGTTTTTCAATGATGGTTGGTCCTGCTGAGTTTTGATTAAATTCAAATGAGTTTCCCCTCTTGAATGTGAAACTTCGGCTTGGCGTCCCATGTTAGATAGATCAAAGTTCTTTTTACATACTTTACAGTATGCCTTGGAACTATCAAGTCCTTTACCCAACCACCTGATAAACTGTGGGTTCCAGTTTGTAATCAGTCAAAGGTGTAACCTGTCATTTTATATCATCATCAAATCCATAGTCCAGGCCTTAAAAAAACACCTCAAAATGTATAAATCCCTAAAAAGAAAAAGATATAAACAGATTAAGTCATAAGTCATACAGTCTAAAACACATCCATATACCAATCACCTTCAATCGAAAGGATGAACTTGGAACAACCTCTACGAACAGAATAGGAAGAATAGTTGGTAATAGTGAACTAAAATAGAAAGAATCAGGATAGAAGTAGATTTATGAATGTCATTCCTTGCCCATCCTTTTCATTCACTTATCAAATACATCTCTTATTCCTCAATTATACAGGAAGGAAAAAAAAATATATCAAAAATATGTAACTTGGTCCATGGATCATTCTTCATATGTTTTGAAATTTTAAAATTTCCTGACTTTCAGCATATCTTAAAACGTTTCCCTGACTTTCCCTGACCAATTTTTTTTCCCTGACTTTCCAGAAAGTGTGAACCCTGATATATATATATATATATATATATATATATATATATATATATATATATATATATATATATATATATATATATATATATATATATATATATATATATATATATATATATATATATATATATATATATATATTTTTTTGTGTTGAAGTTGGGTTTGTAAGAAAATATCTGACTCCAGAAGAACAATTATATTTCTCAAAACAATCAAGTAAGAATAGGACCAGAGTTACAGTAGTCCGAAGCACAGACCTCACATTCCTAAAAAATAATACAATATTTTTTTTAGTGTGAGCTATATACTAATAAATATACAAATGTAAGAAAAATTAATGATAGCTGACAATAAATAAAAAAAATATATACGTTAATAAACATGCATATGGCTAGTAACTGTGTAGGCTAAAATATAGTGGTAGGCCCGTAGCCTACTATTGAAGCCTAGGCATTTTCAAAGTACATATTTACAGAAAAAATTTGACTGTAGGTCTGTTCCTAAAAACGGCATTTGAAAATATAAAGACCTAGTTTATGCCTAATCTAGGTCTTTCTAACAAAATTAGGCTAGCTATAAATGGTATAATATGTTAGATTAATTTTCACTAGAAACAAACACTATGGTGCCCAAAGCTACGGGGCCTACACAATTTTCACAGTCAACGGAATTTATATATATATATTTTTTTTTTTAAGTGAATGTACAGGGACCTCCACATCACACAAGAATGTGGCTATACCGTGTTAGTAAACTAACGACAGGGGAAATCCCTAACGGAACGGAAGAGGAACAAAGCTGAGATGGTTAGATCTTATTATATTTACTATAAATAATATATCAAATTTTTGGCTTATTACACTCACCACAAAAAAACATGGCAAAAAGTTCTTGATAAAAATATAATAATAAAGCTTTGATCATAAAATAATTACAAAATTAAGAGGCGTTTTTGATTTGGCAAGAATTCTTCTAAACGGAAGAAGTTCTTCACTTTCCCATTTGATTTGTCAATATTCTTTCAAACGGAAGAAAATTTTCTAGCGAAATCGGGAATTTTTCTTCCATCCGCAAGGTTGCCATTTTTCGTTCTAACGTTCTTGAGTTTTTATTCTTGAGTATTGTGACGTCACATGAAATCGTAAAAAAATGTTTTTTTAATGTTTTCAAGTTTTCGAACCACTATTTTATTTTCGAAATATATTAATTATGTTATTTCCCAAAGAACTGGTGAAATATAATTATAAAAAAAATTACAAAATTGAGAAATTATATTTCTCTGTTATTATGGTTGTTGTGACGTCACTCTAAGTGATCATGTTTCAAACATGTTTCTGTTTATATATATATATATATATATATATATATATATATATATATATATATATATATATATATATATATATATATATATATATATATATATATATATATATAAAGTAAACTATAACACTAAAAAATCCTAATTAATAGCCTTTATAGGCTTAGGTCTGTGCTGTAAAATGTAAACAAACCTCAAAACTGAAGAATGTTCATTTGATTTTTCATCGAAAATGAACTAAAGAACGTCCTTCGATTTGGAAGAAAAACATGCCAAATCTAAAACGCCTTAAAGGCGTTTTAGAAAAGCCTCTTCTCGCAGCGAAAACGGTTGATTTTAACAACGAATCACAGGTTACGTACATGATGCCACAGTCTATGATTTATAGTAACAAAAATAAAATAAATTGAACACAGAATTTTCGACTACGCACTATGACGTATTACATTATGTTGCTCACCACAATATATATATATATATATATATATATATATATATATATATATATATATATATATATATATATATATATATATATATATATATATATATATATATATATATATATATATATATATATATATATATATGTGTGTGTGTGTGTGTTGTGGAGACCAAGTGACAGGGAAATGAATAGTTGCGGTCACTTGACCTCCAGAATGAAAAATGAATAATTATTAAAAAATTATTACGATCATTAAATAATTGTATAATTGTGAGAAAATGAAAAAGAAATATCTACCTGAGGGAGATATCGTTAATGCCTCTTTGTATTTAACCAAAGTCTGAAGCATATGTAGAGCCGTTTAGACCTTCATAATAACGGCCGGATACAGGAGAGAGGGACCACAGGCTTGCTCCAAATGCTGCCTGGGTTGTGTCCATGTAAAGATCACTTATGAAAAATAGGTACAAGAGGAGAATAAAAGAGAAGTAAAAGAAAGGTTTATTTAACACATATATACAACAAAAGTAGTAGAGTTATGGTTAATTTCCATTCAACTGTTATCCAGGATGAGTAGGGGGATAGCTTTATGATATACAAAGCAGATCAGACTCCAGTACTATTATGGAGTATGGTTGCTTATTTTTATAATTTTTCTTAAACTTAAATAATTAGAATATTATGTAGTTGAGAAGGTTCCTGATACAAAATGTATCCACTTGGGAAACAATCTCAACGGAGACAGGGTAATAACTAGGTAAATAATAGTCACGAGGTGACTTGGTCAGTCAAGATTTAGAGAAGGATTTTTTTCTCCAAATTAAGATTTAAACTTAAAATTTCCTTTTATGTAGACTTGAGGAGATTAAGACTGTCTGAAGACAAAGATTTGTCCTAGAACTAAGACGGGTGTTGGCAAATCTGCATGTGAATCTAAAATATGAACTCTGGAGAGCTGGCCTAAGATTAAGACCTAAAATAAAAACCCCTAACGATAAGAACGTCTGTGAGGGGTCTTGTTTAAAGGATTTCAGGAATTCAGGTCTGTGGAATCTCAATAGGAGAACTTGAGAATAGGCTGTAATCATAAGTGAGTGAGGGTAAGTTAACTACCATTTTAATGTTATAACTATTTAAACAAAGTCAAGAATATGAAAGAATACAAACTACTGACCTGTGATGTATTACATCCCAATGTATATGTACATCAATATTTCATACATTCGTAGGCACGTCTGTGTTAAGATAATGGCAATGATTAACTTTCACTTTGTCTACTTTGAAAAGCAACTTGTTTCACCTTTGTCATAAAGTATTATTATAAATTATGAAATCAATCAGAAAAAGTTATTACTTATGACCATGAGAAGGACTGTAAGAAGATAGAGATACTGTATTAGTTATCCATCAAAAGCTAAGAGTAAATAATAAACAAAAAAATAATGTACTCATACAGTTCAACATTAATAAATGAATGTACTATCTTATTCTATATTAGAATAAGAATTCCATTCTAGGTTTTTGGCCACACTGGAAACTAACTACTAATATAATAAGTGAATTTGACCTGGACTCCACAATCACCTCTACACACTTCCCCACTAAGCTTAAAAACCCCACCTTACTTTCGAAGGCATAATAAATGACAGAGCATAAACTTAGTTTTCCGAGGTAGAGATAGAGGATGATTTGGTATATTGGGAGTCAGGTGTCTAAATTCATTAAACACCTCTAAAACCATTAGAATGATTATTAGTATCTGTAGGTTCTACTATTAGTAAGTTATACCTTACAAACCATACATATTAATTGGAAATAAGATAGGACAGGTAAAGTATGAACAGTAAGAAGTAGAAAAGCAGCGAATCTTCTTGGGAGATGAGATGGGAAATACAAAAAAATATATTAGTGTTATGGAATTGGTAATAGATAGATTTATTAACCTTATTCTTCGTCGAAGTATTATCTTTTAGATAATAAGTTTATAATTATACATAACATTAATAACTTAAAATAGAAATTTTTATGGTCCATATTAACCATTCATTAACAACTTTGGTAAGACTGTTATAAGTATTGCGATCCCCATATCAGTAAATTGTGACGTGGGGTAGTAATTATCAAGAGCATCCAGATATTGGTATCAACAACTATCTATCACCTTTATCTATTGTATAAACATAATATAATGGCGATGTGATAACATAAATAATATAGGAAAAAAATTATTACCTATGAACTACGTAATAACTTTGTACATTACCACCGGATGTCTTCGGTTTCTTTGAGAACTTCGGATGACTGCTGCATTGGCATCCAGAGACATCATCTGAAATATGAGACTAACCTCCTCCTACTCCCTTGCAACATTGTCATTAACCATGACCATGAGTCAAGATTTCGGAGGAAAATATATGTATGGCTATATAAGGCGCAATATAATGCTAGAATAGACATACTATATATTTTTCTCTATATACAGGGTGTTTCAAAAAGAATCATCTAATTTTGAACAATCATAATTATCCAACCGTACATTAGGTTTAATCGAATAACGTGTAGGTTGAAAGAGAGCACTCTCGAGTTTCATGCTGTTGCTAGTGCGCATCCCTCGCCTGCCAGTTCAGTGTTTGTCAAGATGGCGTCCGCACCACAGAAATCGCTTTGTGTGATACTCTTCGCAAAGTGCGAGTCCGTGACGTTTGTTCAGCGTGATTTTCGTAGACAATACCCTGGTGTTGCCCTGCCTACCGCTCAGAACATTTGGCGATGGTATAAGCAATTTCAAGATATGGGTTGTCTGTGTAAAGGGAAATCACCTGGCGTCCCCGCATGTCAGACAAAAATGTGGAACGCATCCGACAGATCTTTGCACGTAGTCCACAGAAATCAACTCGACGTGCCGGTAAGGAACTCCACATTCCTACTACATCTGTGTGACGTGTTTTGAGGCGACGTTTGCTTTTGAAACCATACAGGATATAAGTGCTGCAAGGCCTTCATGCAGGTGACAAAGAACGACGTGTGGAGTTTTGTGAATTTATCATTGCGACTGTACTGTCTCACAAGATGACAAATTTTTAACACGCTTAGCGGCTTAGTGTTTAGTGACGAGGCTATTTTTTCTTTGAGTGGCAGGGTCAGCCGCCACAATGTTAGAATATGGGGTACAGAGAAGCCACCTGAAATTATAGAGCATGAGAGAGACTCGCCAAAGGTTAATGTTTTTTGTGCTGTTTCTCGGGAAAAGGTGTATGGTCCGTATTTTTTCATAGAGGCCACAGTACAGGAATAACTTATCTCGATATGCTAGAAAACTGGCTTTTCCCACAGTTAGAAACCGACTCAGATGACTTCATTTTCCAGCAGGACGGGGCACGAGCACACTGGAGCTTCGCCGTTCGAGATTTTTTGAACAATCGCGTTACTCAACAATGGATTGGTCGTTCAAGACATGGCTATTTAGTTAAACATCCCTGGCCTCCAAGATCGCCGGATCTCAGGGTGTGCGATTTATTTTTGTGGGGTTTATAAAGGACATTGTTTTTGTGCCCCCCTTTACCCTCTACATTAACCGAACTGAAGATACACATAACAGCAGCCATGGAAGCAGTGAATGCAGACATGCTCGCAAAGGTTTGGGACGAGTTTGACTACTGTACAGACACATGCAGTGCATCCAATGTTGGACATATTGAGTACCTTTGATCTGGTATGTGAAAATAATTTATGCTTAGTATTGTAACAAACTTAATTGCAGATTTCTATGTTCAATAGTTTTCATAATAAACTCTTTTTAAATCGGATGATTC
Organism: Trachelipus rathkii; assembly: GCA_015478945.1. Classification (NCBI taxonomy): domain Eukaryota; kingdom Metazoa; phylum Arthropoda; class Malacostraca; order Isopoda; family Trachelipodidae; genus Trachelipus; species Trachelipus rathkii. The sequence continues at coordinate 12,117 of JABUQX010121438.1, forward strand.
TTTTTGAAACAAGCTATATATATATATATATATATATATATATATATATATATATATATATATATATATATATATATATATATATATATATATATATATATATATATATACGAGTAACCCAAAATACCTCGAATCAAGCACATTAACATTGTTAATTATTCCATACATTTACTTAAGAGTACAACGCAGTTTTTACGTTATCTGTGTTATGGGATAGGTAATTAAAGGACTTTTCTTACCATGGTTGGTGTAAGACTGATTTTTATCTTTGACTATACACTCGAATTTGTTGCCGAGTCGTTTAATCAATCTTCGTAATGTTAGATCGGGGAGTAAGTGGTTATCTTTCAGGGCTGTCGCTCCCAATACCACTGGGGCTAACATCATTTCTCCGGGTATTATTATGAAATTTATGGGTGTAGTTGAAAAATCACTATCAAAGAAGTGTAATGGAATATCTATGTATGAATCTACAGAAACTGTGTGATCATGTGTTAAGCCGCTGATGGCGTTTATTCCAATATCCTTAGAAGGTTTTATAAGATGTTTAAACTGGTGGGGAATGGCCTCATAGCTAACTAAGCTAATACTGGCTCCAGTGTCAACAATACATTTTTCAAATTTAAGACTGTTTTGTTCAAAAGCTACGGATATTGTTAACTGATTAGTGGTGTAATGTGTACAATTGACAGTTACAGTTCGTACATGACTGTGTAATTCTTTAGGAGTTTCAGTTAAAGTTACAGGAAGTGCTGTGTGTATTTCAGTGTTTCTGGGGTCAGAAATTAAGGAAGAAGACGTTTCTTTGTTTTGTGGATTGTGAGTGAATGATTCCATGTTCATGAATGGAAAATGGAATGAGAAATCTGTGTTTGACTTTTTCTCCACAGGTGTACTCACAACAGTTGAACTTAAGGATTTTAAAGAAGGACTGTATGGTTTTGGTAAACAAAGGTTAGATGAATTAGAATTAGGTACACAAGAGTTAGGTGAATTAGTATTAGTTACACAAGGGTTAGGTAACTTAAGACTTAGGTAAACAGGGGTTAGGTAAATTAGTATTAGGTAAACATCGGTTAGGCAATTTAGAATTAGTATCCTGAGAATGAGAATGACTAGGGGACAATGGACACTCGTTCCATTGAAGGGGATTTTGTTCCGTTTTTTGGAGGAGATTTTCCGTAATATCCATTAGGAGTACGTTCAGTGGAAGGCTTATGAGTATTAGTGTTCGGAGAGTTTGGCATTTGTTGAGATGGAGGGTGTTGAGGACACTTCATCCCCGGGTGAGGACCTCCGCAAAAGGGACAAACAGCCTTGCGAACTTTCTGTGGGAACGATGTTGGAATTGATTTACGTGTTCTGAAGTCAGCTATTACGTGACCTTTCTTTTTGCAGTAGCTAAAAGAAAGGTCACGTAATAGCTACTGCAAAAAGAAAGGTCACGTAATAGCTGACCTTTCTTTTTGCAGTAGCTACAAATTTCCAGATATTTGTAGCATTCACGTATCTGATGACCGATCTTATTACAAAATTCACAAACAAGGGTCGTACGATCAATAGAATCTAGGTTAGGTCATTTAGAAGTAAATGTTCGTTTATTCTCACGTGTGGAATTTTGATGAGGATGATCGCGAAAAGGGTGACGACCACCGCGATTGTTTAAGAAAGAGTTGGGATCTGTTAGGTTCTTAGAAGAACGTGGATTTGTAGAAGAATTATGAGTAAAATCCTTAGAAGAGTAATAGGTGTTTTTAGTTTTCTTTACTGAATATTCTGTGTCCTGGGGATATATGAATGGGAAATTTGAAATTTTTTTGTTATGGGTGTCTAGGAACTCAGCATACCCCACGATATCTGATCAAGGAGTACGCCAATTTTTATTGAGTTTATACATTTTTATGTACTCTCTAACACCTTGTTCTATGTTGGCAGGAAGGCTACATAAAAACATAAAAATGCAGTTCGGAGAGATTCGTGTCCACTCATGTCTAGACCATGATAAGCATTACTAGCCAGACGTTCTAATCTGTAAGCAAACAGACGAATACTCTCATTTTTGGAACGGCGGGCAGAGTGGAATGTATGTAATAGGGATTCTTTCCTTTTTCTCTCTTCCTCCTCATACCATTGGATGAGGGTCTCTCGAACAGAGAAATAATCTCTATCGTCCTTAGTGACAAGATGATAAACATTAAGGAAGTGACCGTCAAGTTGTCTGCCGAGTAAATTTAACCATTTGTGATAGGCTTTGGGATAATGAAGTTGGCAGTAAGCCTCAAAAACCTCTAAATAAGTTATGAAATATTTACCAGTTTCTAGTCTATATGTACCAGGGTCTACCCCTTTAAGATTATGTGAAGTCTTGAGTAAGGAATTCAAGTGTAAGAGGGCTTCCTCCATCCTATCAATTTTTTGTTTCATGATGGGACCTGAGTACATATCTGTATTTGTTTTTTGTCTTGAATAAGAATTTCTGCGTTGACATAGAAAATTATGTTTAGGGTTACGTGGGTACGAATTTGATTTATGTTGCGGGAAGGATTTGAACGATGAGAATCCTCCAAATCTGTAATTAAATTGTTCGAAGGAAGATGTGATGGTTGAAGACCATGTAAATTCTGTGAGTGTTGTGCTGGTTGAAGACCAATTTGGGAATCAATACTTTTGGGATACCTAGCCAAAGCTATTGTCTGTTCATGATCAGCAGGTCTTTGAAAATTATGGTTAAAGTTGAGCAAATCCCTATCTGAATCTAAAATAGTAGTTTCCCATGAATGGGAAAATCAATTACATAAGCAGTAGTGATTTCTGGAGTCACATATTCAGTGGGCACCTCCAGATAATCAACAAGGTTAGAGTCACCACGGGGATCGCTGTGTTCAGTAATTTTTATAGTGTTAACACAATAAATTTGAGTTTATAGTTTTAATACAACAAATTTGAGTTTATAGTTTTAAAACAATATTCTATCAAGTTTTTTTTTTCAATTTCTTTCAAAACTCATTCAAACTTAAGAAAGAATGTGTATATTAAGACAGTATGAAGAATTTTAAGGATAATTTCTTTTAATTACACTGTGTTCTGAGGTTAGGCGACGAGTGGCGAAGTGATCTAAAATCACAATCCAGCGGCAAGAGCACCGAACAAGACACATGGTCCCTGTTCGGGCGCCACTTTTTATTTTCTTGTATTATGTTGTGGAGACCAAGTGACAGGGAAATGAATAGTTGCGGTCACTTGACCTCCAGAATGAAAAATGAATAATTATTAAAAAATTATTACGATCATTAAATAATTGTATAATTGTGAGAAAATGAAAAAGAATTATCTACCAGAGGGAGATATCGTTAATGCCTCTTTGTATTTTACCAAAGTCTGAAGCATATGTAGAGCCATTTAGAACTTCATAATAACGGCCGGATACAGGAGAGAGGGACCACAGGCTTGTTCCAAATGCTGCCTGGGTTGTGTCCATGTAAAGATCACTTATGAAAAATAGGTAGAAGAGAAGAATGAAAGAGAAGTAAAAGATAGGTTTATTTAACACATATATACAACAAAAGTAGTAGAGTTATGGTTAATTTCCATTCAACTGTTATCCGGGATGAGTAGGGGGATAGTTTTATGATATACAAAGCAGATCAGACTCCAGTACTATTATGGAGTATGGTTTCTTATTTTTATAATTTTTCTTAAACTTAAATAATTAGAATATTATGTAGTTGAGAAGGTTTCTGATACAAAATGTATCCACTTTGGAAACAATCTCAACGGAGACAGGGTAATAACTAGGTAAATAATAGTCACAAGGTGACTTGGTCAGTCAAGACTTAGAGAAGGATTTTGTTCTCCAAATTAAGATTTAAACTTAAAATTTCCTTTTATGTAGACTTCAGGAGATTAAGACTGTCTGAAGACAAAGATTTGTCCTAGAACTAAGAGGGGTGTTGGCAAATCTGCATGTGAATCTAAAATATGAACTCTGGAGAGCTGGCCTAAGATTAAGACCTAAAATAAAAAACCCTAACGATAAGAACGTCTGTGAGGGGTCTTGTTTAAAGGATTTCAGGAATTCAGGTCTGTGGAATCTCAACAGGAGAACTTGAGAATAGGCTGTAATCATAAGTGAGTGAGGGTAAGTTAACTACCATTTTAATGTTATAACTATTTCAACAAAGTCAAGAATATGAAAAAATACAAACTACTGACCTGTGATGGATTACATCCCAATGTATATGTACATCAATATTTCATACATTCTTGGCACGTCTGTGTTAAGATAATGGCAATGATTAACTTGCACTTTGTCTACTTTGAAAAGCAACTTGTTTCACCTTTGTCATAAAGTTACCAATGTCAACACAATACTTGTGCGCAGATACAGCACCTATTGTGCTACGAAGGCGTCGTAAAGGTGGTGGCACGCGAGTGATAGGTTCCCTCGAGCACTTGCCGCTGCGGTACCTATAGGATAGAGATAAAGCACCAACATCGCCTCGCAAAGATAGAGGGTCAAGTGAACTGGAAAGTACAGAACAGTTTATAAGCCTTTTTGCCGTTGACTCGACCCTGGTCCAAAGCCGGTGAACCAGAGCCCCCACCCAAGATATGAGAGCAGGAATCTCCATACAAGGCCGGATGAGACCTTTGTATAGCGGAGCAACTGAGAAAGGAGGAAAGTCTCACAGTCTTAAACAGAAACTTCCAGTTCTTTGAGGCCGCCTAGCAATCGTTGTGATGTGGAGGTTTCCAAGACATTTTTTTGTTCATGTTAAGGCCAGGGAATGTTTATATTGTCAACAGGAGAGACACAGAACCGTCGAAAAGACAGGAAAGTTAGAAGGTATTTTTGGGGAAGGAGATTTGTAAAGTTGGGTTTTAAAGAATTGAATTTCACCAAGTTAATTTCTATTCATCAGCGATAATAAAATCGGGAAGATTAAGACGAGCGGCAATTCTAGAAGTAAAAGGGAAGTAGAATTGATATGAGTTAAAGAATGAAGGGTCGAGTCATCGGAAATAGCAAGTGGATAGAGTTAGAGGTGCAGGTGAGAAGATCATTAATGAACAGTAGGAATAAAGTAGGAGATAAAGACAGAACCCTGAGGAAACACCCTATTGACAGAAAAGAAGAAGAAGTCGCCCCATCCAAGAACAGCCGATATTTAGTGATTTGAACGAACGCTAGATATAAGAAGCAAAAGAAGATGGAAACCAAAAGGAGGGGAGCTTAGAGAGCAATGATGCGTGCCATCTTGGTCAAATGCTTTGCATATGTCAAGCGCCACCACCAAGTCTCCCCGTTTTTCTAGATCGAAAAACCATAATCGGTTAGATAGGGGATGTATATCGCCAGTAGACTTCGTGCAACGAGAGCCGTACTGGCGATCGGAGTGAGTTTCCAGATGATCTAAGAGTGAGTTGAGAAGGCGTTTCAAGATCTTAGAAGAATCAAGTGAGGACTACAGGCGATAGTTAGAAGGATCAGAGCCCGGCTTCCTTTTTCGGAATAGGTTGGAATGTGAAGAGCTTCCAACACTGAGGGAGGGAAAGTGCTAGTATTGGAGCATAGAAGATAGTTGGGCGAGGGGCCGAAGAGATTAGCCCTTTTAGTTGGAGAATTAGCAACACAATGATCAGCTCGAATAAGAGGAGGAAAGGCAAGTTTACAGAAGTTGCTAGAGAATGAAAGATTGTCAGTAGGAGAACTAAGCAGGTTAGCGCACTTTCTTGATGAAAGCCAGCTTTGCTCATCGAAGAGTATCAAGTGACGATTTCTAGCTGAATGAACATTAGCGAGAGTGATAGGGAAACGAGAATTTTTCCACACCCCGATAGGCACTGTCTCTAGTCTGAATGGCCAGAGCAGAGAACAAGCACGATGGAAACATGGATTTTTTGAGGAAAGAAAGATTGGTTTTAGAAGAATGAATGAGGAAAGAAAAAATTTAGCTGAAGAAGGAAGAACCTGCTCATCCCATCAACGAATTACAGCTCCCTCCTTATCTTTTAAATCTTTATACATCCATCATTATTCCTTATTGAGGTAGCCAATTGCTATCATCTGCAAACTTGGAACCTTACATTTAAGGTCCTGGTCTAAATATTTTATACCTACATGTATGGAAGGAACAGCCACTTGACCTTAAGAAATCGTTACGGACCACAAACATGTCTCCCTCATTTTCCATTAAATAATTTTCATTTTCATGATTAACTATTATTTATTATTATTAATATTATTATTATATATTTATATTTATTATTATTCTTATATTATATTATTATTGTTATTATATTATTATTTATTTTATTTATAATTATTTATTGAGACTTAAGGATCAAACATTTTGATCGCTAAAATAATTTCGGGAGTTGAACCCTTGACCCTCCTGTCTATCAAGCCTTATATATATATATATATATATAATATATATATATATATATATATATATATATATAATGGATACAGCCCTAATCCTATAATAAATACAATATATATATAGAGAGAGAGAGAGAGAGAGAGAGAGGGAGAGGAGAGCGAGAATTTTTCAACTAGTTTTTTCAATTACTCGTCATCGTCAATCGGAAAAATTTGCTCTAATCGTCATTGTCAAAATTTCATAATCGCCCATCACTGATTATATATATATATATTATATATATATATATTAATATA
>JABUQX010121439.1:10000-11051 GCA_015478945.1 Trachelipus rathkii
ATATATCTATCTTACTATTATTAAATAATATATAGCTAGTGAATATGAATAAATTTATTAGCAATAACTATATGTATCAATTATAAATATATACCTACTCTATCTATATAATATATATATAGAGATAAAACATAAGGATTAATTGAGTAAATGTAAATAATGATATGCTACTCACCTGTAAAATATATATATTCACTATATACTATCATATGACCTACCTACCCCCAGACAATATATATAATTATTAGATTTATAAATAAATCTATAATCATCTACTATAGATTAGACCTATCTTAGCTAATTTCTTCCTTAACTCATTGTAAACTGACACTGATCCCATCTTATATTCTTTACTACTAGCTCCCAAACTCCATCACCCTCAATAAATAACCTTTCATCCAGCCAAGCTCCCTCCGATGCCCTAAACGTACATGTTTCTGGCCACTTTAATCTGGCTAATGGGAGAGCACTTGTCACGAGCTTCCGTCAATTTAGAGCCAATCTATACCTCACATCATTTGGAATGAATCATAGCTTGGACTCTGGGATGCTTGCGGTCGCTAGCTCCATAAGAAAGTCACACACTGTTAAGAGTTGAAAATGCACTGAAGGGAGTAGTACTCTCACTAAGCAGAGTGATGAACTGAGCAGTTTCGAGTCCAGTCACAAAAGAATCAACTTCTTCAACTCATTAAATCTTTCTCTCGCCAAATAATCCATCTTCGATGGTGCATAGTGTAATATTCATCGCTAGCGCAAAATATTCAACTGTACCCGTGAGATACCATTTGCGTAGATTCAGTGGCATGGAATGAACTCTCACAGTTTATTCTCCCTTGCATTGCAGCTGCTCCTTCACTTAATTCATTACATATTCCTGGCACTACAGGAAATTCTGTATAGCACAAGGGAAAATATATATATATTCGCAGGCGCTTCTAAGCGCACTAATTTACTAAAAAATAAGATAATAGTGAACCTAGGACAAGCAATGCTTTTGGTTCTCCTACTCGTAGTAAATATTTCCAAAACCTGAATTCATACTTTAGCA
>JABUQX010121440.1:2500-15000 GCA_015478945.1 Trachelipus rathkii
TTTCAGAAGTTCAAGGACATAGGAATTAGATATCAAAAGTTCATAATCCTCTTTGATTATATCAGCCGTCAAACCATCAATTCGCTTGATGTCAATGAATTTTTTAACACACATATTAATTCTTTCAGAGTTATTAGAAAGCATTATCTTCGGTGACAAACAACTTAATGTCTTTGTGATGGAATATGTAAGAGGACTTCTTTCTACTAACTTCTGGATAAGTATTTGCAAGAATAACATACAATCTTCTCTAAATTTTAAAATTTCTGGAGTTTGCAGTCTTCGAGGTGCATTCCTAATTCCCTCATTTGCTGTATGATATAGGTCCATATTTTCTGCATTTATGAATTTTTTTATCTTTAAAGTTAATTTTCATTAAAACTGACTTCTGAACAATAAATGTCCGGTTTTAGAATTCTTTTCATTAAAGTTTTAACTAAGTGACAGAGATCATCATACAAGAAGGGTGTCAATGGGTCTTCACGCTGAAACTTCAATAGAAATCCTTCCAACTGACGAGCTACTGCTTGGAAAAACCCCAACTTTGCATGTAATAATGGATCCTTTAAATATGATTTCACCTTTCCAAACACTTTTAAATTTTTCAATTCTCCAACTTCTTCCACGTACTTTCAAAGTCTCTGAAGCAATCGAATGGCTGTTGTTGTGGCATTTACATTTTCAACCCATCTTGTCAAACAAAATTTAGCAGGAAACTCTTCAGAGCCTGTTATTTTCATGAATGTTCCCTTTCTAGTTGGAAAATCGTTAAATAAATAATAAGAAGCCCTTAAATATTCTAATAAATCACAATTTGTAGCTTTATGACCAGTTTTGAGAGCTCCATGGACAATATGCAAAGAGCAACTTCCAAATTCAATCAATCTTGGAGCTTCGGGACAGGTATTTAATTCTGCTTTCAACAAAGACAACATTTTCAAGTTGACATTAGGTCCATCCATTGAAATACTTGTCACTTTAATGAGGTCAACAGCTGACCCAAGCCCCTGCTTGAGATTTTCCTAAAGATTCTCAGCTCGAGTGTCGGTAAGGAACTGAGAAGTAAGATAACGAGTGGTTATTAGACCAGTAGTTAAGTCTTCAAACCTAACATGTATATCCATTTGACTTCTTTGTGCAATTTTATTTAAAGCCTCATCATAGGATATTGATATATATATATATATATATATATATATATATATATATATATATATAATATATATATATATATATATATATATATATATATATATATATATATATATATATATATATATATATATATATATATATATATTATAAATTTGTAAATTAATAATAATGCCTAATTAAAAACTCATATATAAAAATGAAATAAATGATTGCTAAAGCTTTGTTTAACACCAGAACAATATAAATTATCAGGGGAGTAACCAGAAAGTCAACTTATTTCTTTGATAAAATAATATGAAAGTTCCATTCAAAATTAATTTAGCCATATATGCAATATTAATGTTTAATTTTAAAAATTTGATTTGATTTTTTTTTTTGGAAAATGGATCTTTATATTAGGTTATATGTAAAATGTCTACATATTAGAACATTAGAACATTAGAAATATAGAGACAGTAAGAAGCCACAAGGGCCTATCGAGACAGTCCCAGTCAACTCACTAACAATCATGCTCATGCAAATCCACAAAGCACCCTAGGGCTTGTCAAATTACTGTAACTAAAAATCCACCAATTTGGCTTAGTCAAAAAATAAAAAAAAAAAAATGATATATGATACCCAAACCATCCACATACCTTAACAATTAAGTTATGGTCACACATGCAATCTAACATTAATAACTACTGTAACTAAAAACCCGCCAATTTGGCTTCGTCTAAATATACTATATGATACCCAACCCATCCATATACCTATCCAATCCTTTCTTAAATGTTGCAATCGAGTTACACTCAACAACCTCCTGTGGCAAACCATTCCAAAATTTAACAACCCTATTACTGAAAGAATTCTTTCTTATATCAAGATGGCATGCTTTCTTCTTAATTTTCTTATTATGCCCCCTGGTCTTCCGTCCGTGCTCTACTATGAAGAATTTATTGGTCTCTGTATTATCAATAGATGTAAATATTTTGTAGACTTGTATCATGTCCCCTTTGAGAAATCGCCTTTCTACAGAAAACATTCCTAACTCCTTCAGCCTCTCCTCATAGCTTTTACCCTCAAACCCAGAAATCATCCTTGTTGCTCTACGTTGCACTCTCTCTAGCATATCTAAGTCTTTCTTTAAATAAGGGGCCCAAACTTGTGCACAATACTCTAATACTGGCCTAACATAGCTATTATAAAGTTTACTTATAACTTCCTTGCTCTTGTAAACAACATTGCGATTTATTATGCCCAGCATCTTATTAGTTTTATTCCTTGCTTCCAAACACTGATTAGCTACTTTCAAATTACTGCTTATAATCACATCTAAATCTTTTTCTTGGTCCACAGACTCAAGCCAATCCTCATTCATATCATAGCTAAAATCTTTTATTTGAGTAACCTAGGTGAAGAACCTTACACTTTTTACTATTAAAATTCATTTGCCAATTATCTGCCCACCCAAGAAGTTTATCAAGATCATTTTGAATCTTTATACATCCTTCACTATTCCTAACTGTGGTGGCCACTTTGGTATCATCTGCAAACTTAGAAACCTTGCATTTAAGTCCCTGGTCTAAATCATTTATATATATGAGGAACAATAGTGGCCCCAGCACTGATCCCTGTGGGACACCAGTCTTCACTATTTTCCATGATGATTTATTACCATTAAGTTGTACACACTGCTTTCTATTCCACAACCACTCTTTAATCCAACCATATACCACTCCACCTATACCACATTGCAATAACTTCTTCATCAGCCTTATGTGGGAAACCTTATCAAAAGCTTTGCTAAAGTCTAAATATACAATATCAACTGGATCTCCTCGGTCAATGCAGTCAGTAATGTATTCCATAAATTCTAAAAGGTTTGTCTGACATGACCTACCCTTTCTGAAACTGTGCTGGGAGTCATACAATACCTTGTTATCTTCTAAATATTTCTCTATAGAACCTTTACAACCAGAGATGTTAAGCTAACTGGCCTATAATTTCCCAAATCTTCCTTACTACCTTTCTTATAAATAGGAACAACATATGCTATTTTCCAGTCCTCTGGTACCTCACCAAATGTTATAGATCGCTTAAAAATCAAATACAGTGCCTTTGTAATGCTGGTACTACCCTCCTTTAGAATTCTACCATATATACCATCAGGGCCTGCAGCTTTACTTGGATCAATATGGTCTAGTAAACGTTTAATATCTTTTACATCAAATTCAAATTCTGTAAGTCTACTTGTAGCATGCATACAAGAACTATTAGTCTCCAAACTATTATCTAATCTTTCCTCAGTAAACACTGAGGCAAAATAAGCATTGAAAATGTTGACCAACTCCTTATCTGAACTCACTAAATTTTCATCAATTTTAATTGGACCAATTGTCCTATTCTTACTTTTAAATTTATAAAAGCTAAAAACTTCTTCAGGTCCTTATTACTATTCCTTGCTAAATTAATTTCTGCCTCTCTCTTTGCCTTTCTTATTGACTGGTTAAGTTCATTTCTATTTTTCCTATAATTTTCTAAATCATCTTCCCTATTACTACCCGTGAATATTTTAAAACATCTACGCTTTTCATTAATTTTCACTCTTATCTCCCTATTCCACCAAACAGGTTTTCTCTTTGTCACCCTAATGGGTTTATCTTTAAAACATACTGACTGAATATCCATTAAAATTTGCTTAAAATGTTCCCACATGATAAAACAGTTTTGGTCTTTAAACTCTTTTATCTCAGTCAGTTATACTAAGCATGTCTCGAAATTTGTTAAAATCACCATTTCGGAAATCTAAGATCTTTTCTTTATTAACCTGCAATTTGGGCCCAGATATCACATTCATATTAAATCTAATTATATTATGGTCACTAAGTCCTAAATTCTCCTCAACTCTAACCTCATCCACCATACTTTCATTGTTAGTTAATATTAAGTCTAACAGTGCATCGTGTCTTGTAGGTTTATGGACCATCTGGCTCAAAAAGTTATCTAGTATACAATTTATAAATACAGAACTACTATGGTCCATATTAGACAAGGAATCCCATTGAATGCCAGGAAAATTAAAATCACCCATTATGACTATACCTTTTTCTTTACTGTGGCATGCTGTCTCAATTTCTTTCATCATTTCCGCGTCTAATTCTTGACTCTGGCCAGGAGGTCTATAAAATGCCCCTATTCTATATGATTTATTGTACATAAGGATATCTACCCACACTGATTCAATATCATGATTAGTTTTAAAGTCAGTCATTAATACAGATTGAATATTGCTTTTAACATAAAGCGCCACCCTTCTTTCCTTTACGCTGGTATAAATAAAGTGAATATCCATCTATTTCATATTCCTGAAAGGAGTCTCCATATAATTCTTCATTAACCCATGCTTCAGTTATGCAAATAATGTCTAGATTCTCATTTATGGTATAACTAATCAGCTCATCTTTTTTTATTTCTAAGGCTATGAGCATTTGTGTAAAAGCATTTGATATTCGAAATGCTGTTATTTTTATTGCTATCATCATTATTTGAACCTGTAACAACACTAGTTTTATTTATCTCACCACTATTACAGTTACCATTACCATTATTTGCATCCAGATGTAGGCCATCACCCCTAACTTAACCTAGTTTTTTGATAAACAAGTCTCCAAACTTGTACTGAAAAGCTCAACACCTTTACGACTCAAGTGAACTCTGTCTACTGCAAAAAGATCTTTGTCCAGAAATTCTCTCCACAAATCCAAAAACCTAATATTTTCTGAAACACATAATTTCCTAACCCTTTCATTTACACCTAAAGCCCTACTCCCCCATTCCTGACCTGCACCTAACCTAGGTAAAATTCCAGAAATCATGCACCTTCTTCCACTAGCTTTCATCTTCTGAATCAATATGAAATGGACCATATCATTATAGTTCAAAGATAATTTTTTTCATTAATAATGTATATTGTAGTAAAAGTTTATAATACACATAAGTTGAAAATGTTGATATTATATATATAAATATAAAGTATGAACATTTTCTTATAATGGCATTTTTATAATATTAACCTATGCATTTATATGTATTTACTTCTTTCATTTCAAGATACACATACACACAAATGACAAAAAATATTTATAACCTTTTTAATAGGTATAAAGTTAAAACATTTTCTTTCTTAACACACAGCAACCAAGAATCCAAATTCAACAAAATTTCATATAAATTTATAGGCACAGGTCTAAATGACAGACAGTTTTTCAAATCATCTGAAAATACACTAAAACCTTAAGCAATTCCCCTAATATTTATTGATTGACCTTAATAATTTATTGGTTTAGTTTTATCGCATTTTTTTATTTTGGTTTTAAGTGTTTAAAGATTTGTTTAATAAGGTGATTGTTGTTGTTTTTTTTAACTGTTTTTATTTATTTACTGTGATTGTTGTTTTTTTTTTGTTAATTTTTTTTAGTTAGGTTAAATTTATTTTCAGTTTATTTGGTCAGATTAGGTTTAGTAAGGCTAGGTTAGTTTTAATAGGTTAGGACTTAATTTTGATTTTATATTTAATTTTAATACATTTGCAGTATACTGTGCAAAAATTTTGAAAATCGGAGGTGAAGCCCTTTATCTAAATAATTACCAATTTTAACATTTAATATATAAAGGGTAAAAAGTTGCTAAATCTGGTTAAAGGCATTTTTTACACTTAAATTTAAGTTTATCTTTAATTTTAATACATTTGCAGAGTATTGTGCAAAAATTTTGAAATCGGAGGATAGGCCCTTTATCTAAACAATTACCATAATATATATATATATATATATATATATATATATATATATATATATATATATATATATATATATATATATATATATATATATATATATATATATATAGGTATATATATATATATATATATATATATATATATATATATATATATATATATATATATGTTGTGGATCTTGTAAGCTTTATAGAGCCACTATTTTATAAAACGCTACTTGAACTTAAAAATCCCAAATTTAAGGGAAGTGAGATTTAACATTATTATAAATATAAAATTTTTCACTTCAGTGAAGCCATATAAGTGATATTCAAGTAGTCTTTTTTTTAGATTATTTTTTTTATTATTATTTAATATCTGTGTTAATTTTATCATACTCTTGACATATTTTTATAGAATTTAAATCAGACGCAAGCACACATATATCAGATAAATGTACATTTGTACACACAACTTTTTTTGTTTTAATCGCTGGTGGTTTGGAAACTAGTGGTTCTCGTTTACATGTAATAAATAGACTAACAGAATTTGAATTTGATGTAAAAGAAATTAAATCGCTACTAGAACATATTGATCCAAGTAAAGCTGCAGGTCCTGATGGTATATATGGTAGAATTCTAAAAGAGGGTAGTAGCAGTATTGCAAAGGCATTGTTTTTGATTTTTAAACGTTCCTTAACATTTAGTGAGGTACCAGATGACTGGAAAACTGCATATGTTGTGCCTATTTATAAGAAAGGTAGTAAGGGAGATTTGGGAAATTATAGGCCAGTTAGCTTAACATCTCTGGTCGTAAAAATTTTGGAAAAGTTACTGAAAAGTTATATAGAGAAACATTTGGATGATAACAAATTACTGTATGATTCTCAGCATGGTTTTAGAATGGGGAGATCATGTCAAACAAACCTTTTAGAATTTATGGATTATGTTACTGACTGCATTGACAAAGGAGAACCAGTTGATATTATTTATCTTGACTTTAGCAAAGCCTTTGATAAAGTTCCCCACAAAAGGCTGATTCAAAAGTTATTGCAATGTGGAATAGGTGGAGTGGTACAGGGTTGGATTAAAGAGTGGTTGTGTAATAGAAGGCAGTGTGTAATGCTAAATGGCAATAAGTCATCATGGGAAGTGGTGAAGAGTGGTGTCCCACAAGGTTCTGTACTGGGACCACTACTGTTCCTCATTTATATAAATGATTTAGATCAGGGTCTAAAATGTAAGGTTTCTAAGTTTGCAGATGATACCAAAGTAGCAACTTCAATTGGAAATAATGATGGATGCATAAAGATTCAAAATGATCTTGATAAACTTCTTGGTTGGGCGGATAAGTGGCAAATGAATTTTAATAGTAAAAAGTGTAAGGTTCTTCACTTAGGTTACTCGAATAAAGGATTTAGCTATGACATGAATGGTGATTGGCTCGAGTCTGTAGACCAAGAAAAGGATTTGGGTGTGATTATAAGCAGTAATCTCAAAGTGGCTAACCAATGTTTGGAAGCAAGAAATAAGGCAAATAAGATACTAGGTATAATAAATCGTAATGTTGTTTACAAGAGTAAGGAAGTTATAAGTAAGCTATACAATAGCTATGTTAGGCCAGTATTAGAGTATTGTGCACAAGTTTGGGCCCCTTATTTAAGAAAAGACATAGATATGCTTGAAAGAGTGCAGCGTAGAGCAACAAGGATGATTTCTGGGTTTAACATTAAAATGCATGTATGACAGGACCCTCCCATGGTGCTGATTTTTCAGCCCAGTATGGCCGCTTTTTTGTGAGCCGTGGTGGGTTCTGTACATTGACTCAAAAAAAAATATATATATATATATATATATATATATATATATATATATATATATATATATATATAGAGTATATATATATATATATATATATATATAAGAAAGTATATATATATATGTTATATATATATACTGTATATGTACCAGTATATATATATATATATATATATAAAATTATATATATATATATATATATAGGTTCTTTTTCGGCTAACCCCCCACAACGATATATCGATTATTTTATAAATTTAATCGATTATTTTAGTAAACTAAACAATTTAATTTATATGTCTTAAATTTAAGAAGGAAATTATTTGACTATTTCTTTTAATATCTCCTCAAATAGGTAATTTCCTTTATTTTTTTTTCTCCACATCTGTTCGTATAAATATGATTGCAACATTAAACGACTAACTTTTTCTTTAGTGTTAATATCTCTTACTAACTTTATTAAAGACATCTTTCATAAATAGCAACTATAGTAAGAATAAATTCACTAATAGACACTGTGAGAAATTAAATTAAACAAATTGATTCTAGATTCTAAACTTCACCAAAAAAAATAAATAAATAAATAAATTATTATTAAATGATCGAATAGAAATGTTATGCAAAATTATATTTTAATAGCAGAACAATGATATTATAAAAATATTGATATATATCGTTGTGGGGGTCTTTAAAAAGAACTTATGCTATGTATATATACTATATATATATATATATATACATATATATATATATATATATATATATATATATATATATATATATATATATATATATATATATATATATAGGCACAAGTTTAATAGCTTGGTCATTTTCAAATCGATCAAAAATACTTTAATTTTTCAAATTCCCGAATATTTCAGATATTACTAAAAACACTTCTTTCTTCAATTATTTAAAGCACCACATTTTGTTCACGACATCAAAGTGTTTTGTTATTAATATATATATATATATATATATATATATATATATATATATACTGCTATATATATATAATATATATATATATATATATATATATATATAACTCTTCTTCTATATGCTATATTATATATATATATATACTTATATATAAAGAGAGAGAGAGAGAGAGAGAGAGAAGAGAGAACTACACATTACCACTTCGAGAAAAGCAAATACATATTTTGGAATCAGCGTTTAAAGCTTATTACTAGAATGTAAAAAAAAATGGTATCTCGAAAAGTACGACACTTACAGAAAAACAAATTACATATTTGGAATCAGCGATTTTAGGGGGCTCGAGCCGATTGGGGACAGAGGGGGGACGTTTTCCATACCCCATAGGGGAGGGGCGGAGGAACCCCTGCGACACCCAAATACCAATGAGCGGGGGTTCCGGAGACCCTCCCCGGAGGGGGGGAAATAGTACCCCCCGTCGTCCACCTAGAGGCCGAGAGACCGACCCCGACATCTGATATCGGGGCGGTCTACCCTAGGGTATTCGTTAGTTTTAAATCATAAAATAAATTTACATATAATAAGCTTTCTACGCTGATTACAAATTTGTTTTTCTGTAAGTGTCGTACTTTTCGAGATACAATTTTTTTTTACATTGTGGTATTAAGCTTTAAACGCTGATTCCAAATATGTATTTGGTTGTCTTGTTGGTAATGTAGCTCTCTCTCTCTCTCTCTCTCTCTCTCTCTCTCTCTCTCTCTCTCTCTCTCTCTCTCTCTCTCTCTCTCTCTCTCTCTCTCTCTCTCTCTCTCTCCTGCATGTGATCAGAAAACTAAACGACCTAAAAAAAAAAAAATTATATTATATATATATATATATATATATATATATATATATATATATATATATATATATATACATATATATAAATATATATATATATATATATATATATATATATATATATATATATATATATATATATATATAAATATATATATAAATTTTTTGAACTTCACAAATTTCTTGCTGAATTTATTTTATCATTAATAAATTGATTTCCTAGTTGTAATTTATATTTCACCCTTAAAATTATTAAAATTTTTATCTTTTTCGCGATCATAAATTTACGCCTCTTCATTTAGACTTGTACCTATATATATATATATATATATATATATATATATATATATATATATATATATATATATATATATATATATATATTTATCTAAGTATTTCTACAGGGAGGCTCTGTCCCTGTACCCCCAACCTATAGTGGATTTAGATGACTTAGTATATATATATATATATATATATATATATATATATATATATATATATATATATATATATATATATATATATATATATATATATATATATATATATATATATATATATATATGTATGAAAAAATAAAAAAGTTAAAAACTAAAACCTAGATTTTGGGTGTAAAATGTAGATATTTGTGACACCAAAAAAAATTTGTAGATGTTTTACAGACTTAATTTTGATTTTATATTTAATTTTAATACATTTGCAGTATACTGTGCAAAAATTTTGAAAATCGGAGGTGAAGCCCTTTATCTAAATAATTACCAATTTTAACATTTAATATAGAAATGGTAAAAAGTTGCTAAATCTGGTTAAAGGCGTTTTTTACACTTAAATTTAAGTTTATCTTTACTTTTAATACATATGCAGAGTATTGTGCAAAAATTTTGAAATCGGAGAATAGGCCCTTTATCTAAACAATTACCATAATATATATATATATATATATATATATATATATATATATATATATTATATATATATATATATATATATATATATATATATATATATATATATATATATATATATATAGTTACTTTATATACCTTATGATCTAAAGTAAATTTTTCATATTAATTTATATTAATTGAAAGTAAATATTCTAAGAAATGTAAAAATTTAAGGGAAAAAATGTTTTAATAATAAGTTAGTTTTTTATATGGAAAATCAGGCAAAGATAATGTTAAAAAAAGCAGATATCAAAAATCTGACAATGTCCTTCATGACCTTGAGGCGTGAAATAAAACAAAATAAAAATATTGATAGATTTCACAATATAAATATATATATATATATATATATATATATATATATATATATATATATATATATATATATATATATATATATATATATATATATATATATATAACATATATATATATATATATATATAAGTAATACAGCAAAGTAGGAGGCTCGAGACCGGCCAGGAACATAGGGGCGTTTTCACTGCCCCGTAGAGGGAGTGGAAGGAACCGCGACACTAAATACCAAGAGCGGGGGTTCCCGGAGACCCTCCCGGAGGCGAAGAAATAGTCCTACCTGTCATTCACCGGGGGCCGGGACTGACTCTTTCCATCTTTGTTTCCCTTGGGTATTCCACTTTGGTTAAAAGGAATGCCCAAGAGTCAACCACAAGGCAGAAAGAGTTAGTCTCTGAGCCTGGTGAGCGGCAGGGTGCATTTCCCCCTCGAGGAGGGTCTCCGGAACCCCGCTCTTTGGTATTTGGGTGTCGCGGGGGTTCCTAGGTAACCTCTAAGTCATTAACATAATCTATATATATATATGTATATATATATATATATATATATATATAACATATATATATATATATATATATATATATATATATATATATATATATATATCTGGCAACATTTTTAAGTTGTATTACGTCACGCCTCAAGGTCATGAAGGACATTGTCAGATTTTTGATATCTGCTTTTTTTAACATTATCTTTGCCTGATTTTCCATATAAAAAACTAACTTATTATTAAAACATTTTTTCCCTTAAATTTTTACATTTCTTAGAATATTTACTTTCAATTAATATAAATTAATATGAAAAATTTACTTTAGATCATAAGGTATATAAAGTAACTATGTCCATATATATATATATATATATATATATATATATAAAATAAATATATATATATATATATATATATATATATATATATATATATATATATATATATATATATATATATACTGCTATATATATCTATATATACATATATATATATATAATATAATATATATATATATATTAGTTTGAAGACATAATACTAAACAGTTTTAAGCATTATTTCTATATTTACGGTAGCCTACCTAAAGGTAGCTTAAAGCTAAAATCAATATTAGCATTTACATTGTAAAATTAGGAAACAATGATTACCTTTCAATAATGTTAGTATCTCTTCAAGATTAAATTTCCTTAAAAATTCTTCCATTCTTTAAAAGTAGGCACTACAATAACATTAACGTTAAAAAAAAAATACGAATTTCGGTAATCGACTATGACACTATGACATTCTACATCAAGACTCAGGAACCAGGAAAATTTGTTATTCAGTAATGCCAACTTGCCAAGGGTTGCCAACATAACATTACGTCATAAAATTTTATTGTGATTATAGTTAGAAAAATAGTTAAGAAAAAAATCAAGAAAAGTCTCCAATGGTAAAACATTGATTCTAAAAAATATAAATGCATATATATAAAAAAAAAAAATAATCAACCAAGAAAAGAGGATTTTTCGGTGTTATGAAAGTGTTCCCTTCCGAACGTTCGATTTCGTCCGCCATCAGAGTAACATAATTAAGTTTTTTAATATTTAGCATTTTTAAAACCAATAACTTATTCTTTATATAATTTCACAGGGTTACTATATGGTACATAATAACATGTTTAAGACGGGAAATTGAGTTTTTTTTTTTTTACTTTTTATGTCATCTATAAAGGTATCTGCGAAAAAAAAAAA
>JABUQX010121440.1:32500-37500 GCA_015478945.1 Trachelipus rathkii
ATACAATATATATATATATATATATATATATATATATATATATATATATATATATATATATATATATATATATATATATATATATATATATATATATATATATATATAAAATATATATATAGAACATATATATATCATATATATATATATATACTTGTATATATTGCATATACTTATATATATATATATATTATATATATGAATATCCAGTCCCATATATATTTTTCTCTATCATATACACATCAGTACACTTACTTTTGGGATATATATATATATATATATATAATATATACACACATATATATATATATGTATATATATATATACTCTTCAATATTGATCTACATATATATTTATATATTTATCTGATTATATATATATATATATATATATATATATATATATATAATAATAAAATAATAATATAATAATAAAATATATAAATAACAATATATATTTAATAACATATATATATACCTGTATATATATATATATATATATACTCTCTCTCTCTCTATTGAGTAGCCCACTTACAAGCGCGTCATGTATATGGGCATGTCGGCCTCTAACTTTATCTTTATAATGACATACTTTATATTCATAAATGGAAATTTATTTAGAATATATATATATATATATATATATATATATATATATATATATATATATATATATATATATATATATATATATATATATATATATATATATATTAAATTATTTTTCTTTTAAAATAAAATAAAATTTTAAAATATATATATATATATATATATATATATATATATATATATATAAATTATATATATATATATATATATATATATATATATATATATATATATATATATATATATATATATATATATATATATATATATATATATATATATATTTAAGGATTAATGACGTTTGTGTGACTTGCTTTTAAGAGAGGTGACAACGCTGCAATATCTAGATATTGAGAATATAAAAATTAAAAATAAAAATAAATTTAAAGAAAAAAAAAACTTAAATGGTGAGAAAATTTAATTTATATTTAATTTAAATTTAAAATAAGAAAAAAAAAGTAAATAGAATCTTTGATAAATTTATTAGATAATCTGGTGAGAGAGGAATTTTGAAGTAGTACTACTAATAACATTTATCGTCCATCCATCATCCCCTTAAGAATCATTAATAATTCAATTTCAAAGAAGTAAAAGAAGAGGAATTGTATGAAAATTGGAGGTGAAGAATTTGAAGAAGTTGAAATAGAAAAAGTAGAAGTAGAAGAAGATGAAGAATAAAAAGATACAACAACAACAATATGAGGAGGAGGACGAGAGGATGGAAGAGATGAAGCTATTTTTATGCAATAAGTAATTAATTTCACAAACCTTTATATATATATATATATATATATATATATATATATATATATATATATATATATATATAACTATATATATATATATATATATATATATATATATATATATATATATATATATATATATATATATATATATATATATACCATCATCATCATCACACCCACTAGCTATACTTTTTCCCCAAAGACTGGAGGGAAGGTGCGTAACATGCACTGGAAACAGAAAAATAGTAAAAGAATATGAAGCAAATCGAAAAGAAAGCCCAGCCTTACCGCCCCTGTACTTAAGTGAGAACTCATCGCGGTCAATCACCCTAGGGGCTTCACGGGACCGACGGACCCTCTGTGGAATCTCGTCAATGTTGGGAGTTCATCCACTTGGCCAGTGGGCTTGCCCAGCCCTGGCTTATACCCCCTCCCACCAAGGCCAGCCATTTACTCCTAACCATCTTTGCTTCTTACCTCTGCCAAACTCACATTCCTCCCTCCTCAGGCATTCCTTTACTGACTCAATCCACTTTTTCTTCAGTCTTCCAGCCGGTCGATTCTCAGCACTCACCACTATATATCAACAACCAGCCGACTATCATCCACCCTTTCCATAACCAACCCATCTCAATGTACTTTCATTTCTTCTCTCATTTACCCCTTTCTATTTCTTCACACCACACAATTCCCTAATACGTTCATTCCTCTTGTTTTATCAATTCTTCTCACATCTGACAGTACCCTAAGATTGTCCATCCTGAACTCATTTACTTACCTCTTATTCAGACATAATTTCACAACTGTAACACAGGTAACAACATACCTCATAACTGACCCTAGCACTTCAGGCTTAGCCCTTTACATCATCAAAGTTTTTGTAATTGCACCAGCCACCTTCCTATACCATTCACAACTTTCTACTACACTCTGCATCATTCAATTCTCTTTCATCAACATATATCCTAAATATTAAGCTCAGACACTTGTTCCAGTTTAACCACCATCCTACAAACTTCTGCAAGAGATATTCTCACTCATGGCCATAACCTCATATCTACGTTGCCTCAAACCCCTCCTTTTACACCTTGAATCTCTCTACCAATCTCTCAAACTCTCTTCAGAGTTACACAAAACCAAATCATCCTGCACGCACATATAATGACCAGGGCACCCTCCACTCTTACCATTTATATATCTAATTCTAACATCTTTCTACGACCCCTACTCTATTTACTATAATATCCATATATCTTAGATAATAGGGACATAACACACATGCCTCATTCTGCTATTAATTTACAAATTAATCTTTTTAATATGTATTCTGTATATAAATACACACACACACACACACACATATATATATATATATATATATATATATATATATATATATATATATATATATATATATATATATATATATATATATATATATATATATATATATATATAAAGATATTAAATTCTTACCGATGTTATTAACGAGAATTTGTCCATTCAAAGAGGTCAGTGAACTTCTTTAATATTTATTTTTTTATTACTTAAATTTTATTTTAGCTGGTAAAACATCTTTACGAGAGAAAGGACATCTGCAAGAAGACAACTTTATTCTACAACGTACAACGAACTGCTTAGGATGTAAAATTAATAAAACAGTGTAATATATATATATATGTATGTATGTATGTAATAGCCAATAATAATAATAATAGCATAATATATATATATAATATATAATAATAATAATAATAATATATATATACTTATATAATATAATATATATATATATATATATATGATAATATGTATATATATATATGTATATATATATATATAATATATATATATATATATATATATATATATATATATATATAATAACATAATAATAATAATAATAATATCTTTATATAATATTTATGTATAATATAATATGTATATACTTATATATATATATATATTTATATATAATATATATATATATATATATGTATATATATATATATATATATATATAATAATAATATACACCATATGTATATATATATATATATATATATATATATAATATATATATATATATATAAACGTTATTCATTTGCTATTTTACCTTTCTTCTCGCCTCTGCCAAACTAGCATTCCTCTTCCTTCAGGCATTCACTACAGCTCAATCCACTTTTCCTTTGTGGTCTCCCAGCTGGTCGATTCCCAGCACACTCACCACTATTCATCGGCTTAACCAACCAGCTATCATCCATTCATCCTTTCCATATGACCAAACCATCTCAATGTACTCTCTCGTTTAGTATCTCATTTACTCCTTTCTTCACTTCACTGTCAAACCCCTCTACAATCTCTACTAAACTCTTTTAGATTCTCCACATAAAAAGCAAATCAAACGCATATAATAAGCAGGAACCTCACTCTCTCCATTCTCCATCATTTCCAACACTTTTTCCCTGCCGCACCCTCCTCTAATTCTTTCATAAGCCCATCCGTATATAAATTGAATAACCAAGGAGGCATAATACATCCCTGCCTCACTCCGCTGTTAATATTTAACCAATCACTTTCAACTCCATTATTCTTACTTCAATCCCCTACACATACTTTGATTCTTATCAAGTCTACCACCAACACCATATATCACAAACACCTGTCATAGAGCTTCCTTATTAATCCTATAATACACCTGTTGTAAGTCCATAAAACCTAAATACAATTATATATATATATATATAAATATATATATATATATATATATATATATATATATATATATATATATATATATATATATATATATATATATATATATATATATATATATAATCATAAATTTTACAAAAAAAAAAAAAAAATTTTCTAGTCTGTGGGACAATCATATTTCAAGGGACCAGGTAAACCCCCAAATCTCCTCTGACAGAGACCACATGTCTAAAAAAAAAAAATTTTTTTAAATATATCTTGTAGGCCGGAATTTAGCTGTTTTTCTGAATCTTATCAAGATTTGGTTTTAATAATTTAAAATTACTTTTAAAAGGAATCGCAATTTTTAATATATAGTAGCCTAGATATTGTGCATTCAAAGAGATTTCTTTCTTTCTTCCTTTCTCTAGCTCAATTTTCTTTATAATTTCTTCATTTAGAGTCCACAGAGACATTTTTCGCACATGGTTGATCTCAGCCAGGTTTTAACTCTTCGTAATTTGATACATGATCTTTCAATGTGCTCGTTGCGAACGGTTGAGCCATAGAAATGCGCAGAATATGTTTCCTAACCAGGAGGAAAGTTTCAGTATGCTTTACCACCTTTGTTATTTCCATTTCATTCAGTTGTTCCTCTTGTTTATATTTTGTAATAATAATCAGAGAAACTCCCAGTGTCATGTCCAATTATATAAAATGGTGTAGTGACAATAATGACAAAGCTGGTAAATATTCGTAAGAAAATCAATGTTCCAGCAAAACTATTAAAGAGTCTAAGTTTGAACAAAAGATCATTGTTTTCTAAAATTTCCTAGGAGATGAAACTGTCAGGTTTGAACGGTGCTGCTGTCATCCTATGATTCTTGGCATCTGTAAGTCTACTCCAATACCTTCTGCAGATATTTGTTCATAAGTTAATAAATCTTGG
>JABUQX010121441.1:0-22993 GCA_015478945.1 Trachelipus rathkii
ACACAGCAGAATCATCAGGAATTAATTATAACGTATCTAGTATTTAAGTATGGTATATATATTATATATTATATATATATATATAGGTGGGTATGTTTATGGTAGTCGGTATGGTAGTGTGGTATTGTATATAGGGTATGTCAGTATATTATGTTATAGTAGTAGTATAGTAAGACGAGCAAAGGGGAAGATGTCGTGGTTTACGATTCTTTGTGGTGTGGGGCAAGTTGATCGGAAGATTATTTTAATTCGAACAACTTTCTTCTTCGAATATTAAGGTGTGGCCTTCACATTCTATGATGTTTTTAGGATCTTGTCTGACGTGATGGTGGGTGCGAGAAACTGCGTTTGGTAAGGTTCTTTTCTAAACTTCGTACCCAATAGTGTATGTGAAGTGTTTTCGTTCTTGTGGAATTTATCTGGGACGTTCTAATCTGCTGAAGCAATTAACATATATATTAAATGTCAGTTAATGATATTTGCCATGATCAAGCAGAGGGAACAGCTGTACGAGGGATTTCGTTTTCTTGCTATTAAGGCAGTGATTAAAATTGTTATTAATGATATGACGCTCATTAAACTCCCGTGCTTCATAAGGTACATTGAAATGAATTTTCTTGATGAGGTACTTTCTAGTATTTCAACATTGCTGTTGAATTTAGATAGCAACACGGGTGAGAAAAGCTTTTTATGGATTTGCTTCAATATTTGTTAGTGATTGAAAAAATATTTAAACGCTATAAACTTCTCTACTTATTAGACATGTTCATTCTCTTCTTACAGAATTAGCCTCAGGTTTCGAGAATAGATTTCGGGGAGTTTCTTAATTTGCATAGCTCGGCTCAACATGCAGTTCTGGCATTTATTCTTATTCAACAAAAATGCGAAATAGTTGCATAAACCGATATAATTACCAAGGAAAGTAGAAAGTAGTCAGTGAATGCTAATCGTGGCTGTCGAGAATGAGTGTCAGCAAATACATTAAGAGCCTAACGAGTAATGGATTTGGCTGGGGTAGCAGTCCAGATGATTTTTTGAGATACGAGAGTGTTTTGTCATTACTTACGCACGCATAAAATAAAGATGAACTTGAATAGAAGTGCTTAAAATACCTTATCGATAACGAACAGATTCCGTAGAGTCACTTAATGGTATTGCTGTGGTTAAAAAGGTCTTTTTGCACTCATAACTCGCCACTACTTCATCGGCCTTGTATGAAAGGTTTATTCAGTTGCGGGGTCAGCATTCACTCTCAAAGAGATCAAGGTTATCTGATATGTTGAAACGTGGGTCTAGTCATTCTTTTAATAGGTATTTTCTTGGCATATTTGTAATGTAGGTTAAGTTTAAGTTTATATAAGAAAAATTTTTTTCTGGTGTTTTTTTTTCATTTATTTAAGTTTCTATTGATTATGTGAATATTATTTATTTATTATTAGTGATTACTTATGTTTAAATGATCATTATTATTACTATTATTATTATTATAGATACCTGTTACTCTACATTATTATGCCAATTTTTATTTTATATTACATTTATATATAATATAATAATATTCTACTCTTTATTATTTATTTAATAAGAATAATTATCAAGACAATGTTGATTAGAAGAGGTCGCTTAGCTTATGGGTTCAAGTGAACGTCACAATTCTATGTATAATCTTTCTTTCGTGTGATGCTTAAGTAAAATATAATTTATTAAAATTTTTAGAATATTGGATGAATTTGGTATCGATCTAAATTCGATAAATTGCTATAGTCATTTATTGCATCTATTAGTTTTAGATGATAGAACTCACCTTAAAGAATAATAATAAATTAAAACATAATTTATATTTTGATTATTTTTTCAAATGAGTTTGTAATTTAATATTGTCAAGTTTTTTGAATAAAGAGTTTAAAAACTGGTAGTTATCCGATATGATTTAATAAGTGCAGGGCAGTAAATAGTATTATAGGTGATCATGTTACCAAATACTGGTTTAAAGTGATTTTTGATAAGGGCCCGAAACTGACGGCGGGAAGGTAACGGCGTTTAGCAGTGTCACGTGCGTTAATGTTGACTGAGTAAGCGGTAACGTTTCAAAGAATTTTTAGAAAGGTGTATGCGATGTAGAAACTGATATTAGGCTACGGTCGGGCTTTGTTGTCTGGCAATAAACGAATGCAACGGTTAAGGTACACCAATTCATGTTGAACGAGTACGGTCATCTCTGTATAGTATATATGTTACTATATATATATCGGGCATATTATTGTTAGTATTACTATTATATATTATATAAGTATACGGTTTTATAGTATTAGATGTATGAGTAGGGTATATTTATGTAGGGCTTACGGGGGAGGTATTTAGTAGGTAGAGAGTATTAATTTATATATAGTATGGAGGATGTATATACTATATATTTTATTTATGTTATCAACTATTAGAGTAGCTGTAGATTATGATATAGGTAGTGAGTCTATATAGGTATTAGGTAGTTTGTAATAATATTATAGTAATTTATTTATTATTAACATGGAAGTAGCTCTGTAAAGTATCAGGGGCAGTTTAAAGGAAAATATAATAAACTATAAGAAAAGAAATTTTTTTTTCTTGTGATAGTGATAATATTTGAAAAGAAAGTAGGTCAAATTTGTGGTGTGGGTTGTGTATTGAATTTTTGTAGAAGGAGAGGTTATTGGATAGGTTCGAGTGCGGAATTGGTATTCCGATCGGTGATTTTCGGATTCGATCTGATTCAAGCGCTGTTTTTACGATGTGATTCGGATTCGGATGGATTCGAGGAATTTTCATCTACTGTAACACACACGGATTTCGGATTCGGATGGGTCGATTATCCGAAGGTGCGGGGAGGCTTTCGATTTCGGATTGGATGTTTCGAACATTCGAGACACACGACGGATTCGGTACTTCGGGATTTCGAATGCAAGACCGAAAGTTGGGGGGATTCGCCCTCATTCTGATATTAGTATAGGTGTAATGATATACATAGGCAGTAATATCTATATACTATTATAGTATACTATTATATATGTATAGTTACTAAGTGCATGATTTTTATTAGTGTCAGAAGTGTTGAGTATGAATCATAGTATGGTATATTTATGTTGGTAAGTATTGGGGGTATGTTTTGGTATTGTTATGTTGATATAGTTATGTTGGTATAGTGAGGTGTATATAGGTTTGTATTATAGCTAGTATGTTAGGGTATATATGTTGAATAGTTAGTATTATAGGGTATCGTAGGGGGTAGCGAGTATGAGGGGTTTAGGATGGATTGTAGGTTTATATGTTTTGGTAATGAGAGAGACTGATCTTGTGTGTCTTCAGTAGCCATGCGTAATTTATCGTTTTCAGATTATCTCGGAGAAGGAAGGGGTAGAGTGTACGTGGAACTGAAGAGGGATGTGAACTTTTTTTCGATGGTTAGATGTCATTTGGTTATACGGGGGGAACGGTGCATTAGACTAATTCCCTTTTGGGAGGGGCGAAGAAGTTCGGAACTATGCTTTTGGCGAATGAGGGAGTGAGGGGTGCCCTGGGGGGGAAGTGGGGGATGGGGGAGAAAAGTCTGGAGAAATAAGAAAGAATATGTTGGAAATTTTATGATACGCCATCTGTTTGAATGCTCAAGATTTGTATTTCAACATGAGTTTGAAGATAGAGGTCTGAAAGGTCGGCTTGGCGACGGTCAGTAGTGCATATACTGGTGTACCGGATGGTGAGCACGGGCCGTGATTGGAGGCAAGCCGAATAGGACGGATTCGGAGTCAGGTCCCCGGTCCTATTTTATATATAGGTCAGAGCAAGATGGTGAGGGTGATGGTGGGGTTAAGGAGATATAAAATGCTCGAATCACATCAATGCGGCAGATTGCGGAGAGAAAGACGAGACGAGTATAATGGTATTGCTCTCCAAACGAGGTGGCGGCAGATGGCATGAGGCGAGGCGGGAAGCGGGCGCAGCGGTGCGGTATAGGTCGGGCGGGAGCCAATGGTCGTTAGGCGGGGAAGAAAGAAGCGGCGCGCGGCTGATAAACAAGGTGGTGTGGTGTGTGCGTGCGGGGCGAGGATGAGCCGTTAGTATGGATTGTTAGTGTAGGGTCATTGGGTCAATCAAACAGAAGGGGGGGGTTAAGGGTGGCAAGTGACAACCGGCTTATAAGAGCTAAGGGTTAGGAGGGTGTGTGGGGTGATTGAAGAGAGAATAAAAAGGTTTTCGAGGGGTTAGTTTATATGAATTGTGTTGTAATGTTGTGTATGTGAATGTGTTCTGTGTGTAAATGAACATTGCTCGTTTGTAATGTTGGTGACTGGGTCATCAGACTTATACATTCGAATTGTGCGGACGGACTATCGGTGTCTGCAGCGCACATAGGGTTCCAGGATTTATACGGAAATTTAAGGGGGGTTGGGGTAGGCAAAAAACAAGGGGGTATTCGGGGGTGGGTGATAGTTGAGATCGCACCTATACTTCCAATCCTGAATAATGAGTATGCAGGTCTAGCGGAGAAGTATTAGTTATTTGTAGTTGTCTTATGTTACCCTTGGTCAAAACACTCTCCATCACATTCGAAATCAGATGATACTTTAGTGGACGCAGCTTATAGTGTTGGCTTAGCCTTCGCTCGCTAGATTTCGTGGGCAACGAATTGTCAGTAGATGCTTGCGTCAATGGCTGGGGGCGCACAGTGGCTTGAGTTAAAACGGACTTGTTCAAGTTCGATCAGAACTCTGCTTTATTTTAGTTGGCCGGCCGAATCATCATACGTATCAGGTTAGTCTTCATCCATAAAGCAGGTTAGCCATGTGGGTGAGTGGGATTGTGCTCGTGGTTAAAGTGTAATGCGCTGAGACCGTGGCTATGAGGATGGGACCTCTGTTGAATCTGTCTCCTACTATTTGAAGCGAGATGAAGGTAGACAGAAGATGAGTGCATCTGAAGATGGTATCTGTGTGGCTATTGTTCTTGCCTGAGTGAGACGAGGTATGCCACGTCCAGGTTAAGTTATCGGGGAGGGATCTGCGTACGGGCCAGTCATTTTACTTGAGGTTGTTGATTCTATCTATTACTATTATCTGTTTCGGGGTGCTGAGGTTCATGATCTTACACGATTATGGTGTTACTTGAGGATTCTTCGCTATTTATCATTTTGAAATTGATATGAGTGTTGACGGATTTATGAGGGGGCTCAGTTAGAATTTGCTGATGGATGCTGGGAGACCTGGGAATAACAAGTAAATAAATGTTTCGGTTTCATCAGAACGGCTTGCTGCTTTTTGATGATTTGTTTCGTTTCCTACGTTTTCGTGAATCTTGAATTGAGGTGTACAGCGATAGAAGGATTTCAACTCATGGATACAATTCTTTTACTAATGCTTAAGGCTTCACTCGTCGGTATTAACAGGGTGACTGATAGTCGCATTGGCACGTATTTAATATATACTCATCATGTGTCATCTATATATTTTACTAGGCTACGCTACTGCTATGGCTCTCTTGTGCCGTGGATATGGGTTCTTTTTCTTAGGGTATGATTATAGTGCTATCGTTTTTAGTTTAGGTTGACTATTTGCTATTTCCTTACTACTAGGCTTTACATTAGGGGCCTCGAATACTTTATCCATTCTCATAGTTTACCTTTTACTGATCCTAACTTTCTATTATTTTATTAGTTTGGGCCAGCAGTATTATTATCATTATATATTTTAGTATTGTTACTGTTACTCCTCAGTATTCTAGTCCTAATATTACTACTATTTGAGGGTATCAGGAGATATTTTCATTTTTTGGTGTGTATATTACCTACCTTAATTAGGTATAGCTCACTTATTTATTCTATTAATACTCTATATATAAGCGTATCACGCTATTATATTATCTATAGTTCCCTATATATCGGTGATTTTCCCGGTTTAGTATAATGGGTTATGGTGAGTATTACATTTTATTTGACGTCGTAGTGTATATGTAGCTAGTAGTTCTATATTTATATTATATATATATATATTAAATTTTATAGCTCTTTTGGGTAGTAGGGCTATGGTATTATATGTATATTATATAGGAATGTTCACATACACTGAATGTTTCATTATTCCTATACCTAACGTTGCCTATGTATATTTATATATATATATAGCGAGTCGGAGTCGGAGTCGGGTATGTAGTGTTGCACTATATGTATAGTAATATATATATTATATATATATATATATATATATATATATAACTAGGCTTTTACTAGCTATTAGGCGTTGGCTATATATATACTATAGCTTAATCTTATCTACCGACGGTTTTTATAGGGCTAGTGATTCGTACAGTGTTAACTATACTAACAGTAAGGTAATCGCGTTAGCGTGGACCTACCTGCTCTCGAATATGACTATCTATCTCCCTATTAGACTATGTTAGTTAGTCGCACCAGTCGCCTATTTAGTGTTAGGCCGCGGCCGTATGTGGATGCAGTTCTACTCGGTGCAACATTTTATTTGTATAGTTGATAGATGGTTCTAGTGATGTCGTTTTGCATTCATCTATCGATCAAGTTATTAATCTATTCATTCATGTGATTGAATTTAATCTGATTCTCGCAATTTGCTTATTGATTATTTTTATTATTAATTATTTGTGTAGTTATTAGCTTTCATCTATTCTATTCATTAATCCCTTCCCTAGAGTGTAACTTATTCAATTCGGGTATTCATTACCTTAACTCTAATTTATTTAATATTATATGTATTTCTATTTAATTATTTGATTCCGAGTTGATATTGTCTGATGTAGTGTGTGATTATTGTTCAAGTTCTACTTATCATTGTTGTTCTGCCACTATTATTATTATTAGTTTTAATTTCATTTTATTATTGCATCATACTTCGATGGTCTGTCAAGACGGAATATACATATAATTGTAAAAGACGAACGCAAATGATATCAAGGTAGTAGATTATTGTTCTGTTTGTCAGTTACGGCACTTTAATCCCTGCAAACGACGTGAGACCTGATTTAATCTTGCTACAACATTTTGTGCCAGAAGGGATAGAATGAAGTGCTCTTCTAGGCAGTTTCGAGGCCCACATTTTATTGTGACACGTATGTTTTTTAGTCTTCATGTCGATTTTTTGTGACACTTTGAAGATTTATAATCATCTTGATGGTTGAGTTTATATTAGGTTAATTTTCGAAGCGTTTGGTCATTATTATGAATAAGTGTGGGTTTGTCTGTAGAACTGGAGTAGGTAGTTTATTTTTTACTATTATATAATTTTAATGATATAGCTTAATCGGAGGACGAGAATGTCACGATGAATGGTATAATATATATATTATAGTTATAGATGACTCTTTAGTCGTATTTCGGTAGTTGAGGTTTATATATGATTCGGGTTTGGATATAATCATTACTAAGCTAGCATGGATGGAGGAGGTGTGTGATTCCCCTTATAGCCCACTGTCACTATGATTGAGTAGTCTTAATTGCCGCCTTGTCAGTATCTGACTCTAGTTATAGCCTTCGGGTACGTATTACTACCGTACTAGGACATTAGTGTATCTATACACATTTATAATAGAGTCCGCTACTACTATGTATCTACTTCGTGGTCCTTAGTGGCTCTTTTATAATAGGTTAGGTGATAAACTAATTCGTTGAGTGCCGAGAAATTTTGAATATGAGCAAGAACATTATTTGCTTTTATAGTTAGCTATATATACAGAAAAAAAAATCTTCTTGCTTTCTTAAATGAAAAATTATGTAAAATAACTTCCTCCTTACGTTGTGTAAGCTATTGATTGAATACATAATTAAACGCTAAGGATTCATGGATTCTGTAGTCTTCGTCTCGCTTTGTAATATCTGAGGAGAGCGGGGTTTTTTGGTGGTGATGCCTGTTATTCAGAGTATAGAGAAGATATCCTCTGAGGAGTTCACTCCGTTTTGTCGTGTGTGTGATTAGTCATTGGATGTAGAAAGTCCTTAACAATCCAAATGGAATATATATACAAATTTATTACATGTTTCGTAAAATTTTTAATAGATATCTATGGAATCACTTTACCAAGATTATTAAGTATGGATCTGTGTGACTCGAGAACTTTTCTCGCTAATTGGTATGAAAATTCATCAGCCAAAGGAATTGTCATAGCTTTATGTCATTTCATTTTACATTGATTCTTACATGAGGTATTCTCATTCCTTCATTGACAGAAAGTAAAAGTTCTGGCAACTTACAAAATGATTAAAAACTTTCATCAAAGTTTTGAGAGAAAATCTTTTAGAACAAGTATCACATTTTTTAATTTTTATATTATCCTAAGATCAAGTCTGGTGGGAGGTGGGAAGGATGTGAAATCAGGGTGTAATGTTTAATAATAAGGAGTAATCATAGCTAATACATAATGATCATAAATGATCAATGAAAGAAAATTGGATGTGTCCTCCGGAACTTGCTGCTGGGGGGGGTTATCAGTTTTGACAGATGTTTGTGGTTGGTGTTGGTTAATAGTTGAATATGTGTTTGTAGTATGAAGGAAGTCTTTGTTATTACTTAGTAGTACAAGAGAAGTACAAGGATGTACTAAAGCAGGAAGTAAGATCCTCAACTGTGAATAGAGGAATGAAGAAGTGATGATGCATGCTGTTAAAAGTAAAAAAAGAAGCTTGGTTGGATGCGCTGGAAAGCAAGTAATGATGAGGTCTCAAAAGAGAAGTGTTTGGAAAATTCCAAGAAAGGAAAACAATGAAAGCTAAAAGGTTCATACGTAGAGAATAAATGAGGTAAATGAAAGGTTTGGATTTGGAAGGAGGATGATGGGGGGATTACAAGGGAATAGGAGGCTCTACTGGAAGGAAAGGCAAAAGGTTAAGAATGAGAGTAGAGAGGAATCTCACAGAATCGAAATAAGTAGTGATGGGTGTTTCCGTAATGATGAACTATGGAGTGAGGGAGACTGGTTGAGGCGGAACTATTCGAAAATCTGCATTATCATTGGAGTTTAATTTGAAGAGTGATAGTGCATATGTGTGTGGGCTTTGATGTGTGGGTTGCAAGAAAAAATTATGTTATTTTTTTGGGGAGAGGGTAGATTTTATAAGAATTATTAGTAGGATCGATAGATGAGGAAGTTGAGAATATGGTAATATTTCTGAGGCATAGAGTGTTTTAATTATTGGGTGGATTTAGAGATCAATTGAATGGAGGTAGAGATGGTGATTGATATGGATTTGAAGTTCGTATGACATTAGCGTTTATGTAATTGGGTATATTGTTCGAGAGGAGGTTTGGAGTACGAGCAGTAGTCAGTAATCTTTATTTGTATTAATGGTTTTGAAGATAATGGGAACTGTAGGAACCATAGTGGAATTAGTTTATTTTGAATGGTTGACATCATAGTTTTGAAACTTAGTTTGTATTTTGGTGAATAAGCAGTTTCGAGTGACTTAAGGCTGATTGGTTGAAGAACAACGTGCATTTAGAAGGTGGTAGGAGGATGTGTGGATAAAATTTTAAACATTGAGTATCGAAATTAGCTGAACGAAATGGATAAATTAGAAGGAATAATGTATATTATGGTTTTATGGATTTGTGCATACAAGTGCTTGTATGACAACATATTTTAATAGCGGAACGGCCTATTGTGTACAGTGTTTAGTTGATCATATGGTGTTGGTGGAGGCTTTATGAATTGGAATTCCAAAATTATGTATGATGATTAGGGGAAGTCGGGTGGGTGTAATTTGAATATTAATTAGATGTCGAAAGTATTTTTGGCTTAGTTTAAGTTAAAAGCATGTTCCTAAGCCATATTATATGGATTGCTAGTGTCCCTTTGGTTATTTATTATTTTATGGTATATGGATGGGTTGTTTATGAAGATATTTCAGAGGTGTGGGTGGCAAGGGATGTGTGTTAGAGATAATGGAAGGAGTGGACAGAGTGTCTTGTGTTTTATTGGTATGCGATATTCTGGTTTGGGTGGTTCGTGTGGTTGATATCCTGAGAAGTATGTTCTGAGAGATTGGTCGAGGGGTTTTTTGCTAGAGTATATAATTGTAGTGCTTGACAAGTAAATGTAGATTAAGTTTAAGTAAGGTGTTTTGGTAGTGAGTGAGGAGAGCTCTTGTGTGTGGTCATTTGCTAGATGTGGCTGTGCAATCTGGAAACATATATTATTGTTAGTTATTAATATTTAGGATGTTGTTGGATGAAAAAGGAATACGGGTGAATGCAGATGTGGTAGTGGAAGTTGTGAATGGTAGAATAGTCATGGGTGCAATTAAATCCTTGTGGATGTGAAGGGCTTTAAGTTTTTGAGCGCGCTATTGTTAATGATAGCTGTTTATTAATCTGGTTACTGTGTGTTAAGTATAGTAGTGAAACTTGGTCGTTGGAATTAAGAGGTATAGATCTAATTGGTATGATTATGTGTTCACGTTATGGACAATTTGATTAATGGATTCTGAAGAATGATTTAAAAGTTGATTAATAAGAGTTGATAAGGAATCTAATTGGTGTGGTGTTGTGAAAAGGTCGTTAATTGAGTAAGAATAATACGCAAGAATACAATTGAGATCGGTTGGGGTCATATTGGAATGGATGGGATGATATCGGTTGTGTTAAGTGGATGTTATAGTCGG
Source organism: Trachelipus rathkii (assembly GCA_015478945.1). Classification (NCBI taxonomy): domain Eukaryota; kingdom Metazoa; phylum Arthropoda; class Malacostraca; order Isopoda; family Trachelipodidae; genus Trachelipus; species Trachelipus rathkii. The sequence goes on from JABUQX010121441.1 coordinate 10,655, forward strand.
TGTGAGTCTGTTGGGAATCGACCGGCTTTGGGAGGAACGAAGAAAAATGTGGATTGAGGTTCATAAAGGATATGCCTGAAGGATGAGAATATGTGATAGGTAAGTTTTTGGCAGCGGTTGCGAAAAAGCAGTTGCATAACATGGTTGAGTGAAGTTGGCGGCGTTTTGTTTATTAAGGAGTATGGTGTTGTGGCCTTTTGCCCAGGGGGATGAGCCCCGCACTTGATTGAGAAATATCCTACAGTGAGGTCTCGTCTTGCAGTCCTCTGGGAGTCTCGATGAAATGAAATTTTTTCGTTTGATTGTTGGAAGATTTCTACGTCTGGGCGTAAAAGTGGGACGGTAACAGGAGGTTCCCCTCCTTGTTACGTTCCCTTTATCTTTTCGACTTGCGTCATTGTTTTTCTACTATTTTCTGTTTCTTTGGTGTATGTACCGCACGCTTACCTTTTTCCAACTCTGGTGGATGTTAGGAGTGAAGTATAGATATATAATAATTGAATTAGGATTATATAATAATTTAATAATATTATAATTATTAAATAATTTCGATATTATATTATATATATTATATATATTATATTAATTATATATACTATTAGTTATATTATATTATGTATTATTTATATATATTATAATCATATATTATATATTTATTATATATTATATATATATATAGTAGTATCATATTATTATATCTATATATAATACTTATGATATATATTTATTATATATATATATTATTTATAATATATATTATATATATATATATATATATATATTTATCTTCCTCTATTACTATTACTATATATATCTATATCTTTATCTATACTTTATCCTTATATATATATAATATATATTTAATATTATTTCTGATGATTCTTAGTCTTCCTGTCAGTTTATATACTATTATTCTCTAAATAATATATAGTACAATCACGTCTATATTATAACTTTACTATATGACTTCTTTAGCCTGTTATTAGTATATTATTATATGTGCAAGTAGATATTTAGTATTGATATTTACTATCAACTTTATCTATTTTTGTACATTATGGTACGGGTGTAGTGTCTCTTTTTATTCTTCTTTTTTATATTATATCTACTACTTCATTTTCTATATGTGGATGATTTGATGATATATAACTTAGTCGTTCTCCTTTTTATTGGATGGAGTGACTGTTTTATTATGTATGAGTATCGTTGATGTAGGGGACTAGGTAATGATGAGTCGAGTAAGTTGCATACGTGGATGAGTACCGGAGAATAGGTTCAGTATGATTCTGATTAGGCTTGGAGTATTAGAGAGGGTATAAGACATAGGAGAGATTATATACTCTAGGGTGTGTTAGTCATAGTATATTTAACTCTACTAGTTAGGCTATGTTTATTATGTTTATTTATTTGTATACTAATTATTTTCTAGCTCATTAAGTAATCAATAGTACCTTTCCAACAGATATGGGTTATATTTTTAGTGATTATACGTATCAGTTTAGGGGTATCTACCTACTATTACTATATTTTAGTTCGTTGGGGGAGGTCCCGTACGGTTAGTGCTGGTACTTCTTTTTAGTATAGTCTATAAGTATAGACTATTACTAGTATATATATAATATAATTATATAGTTATTATTATTTCTAAATATGTTATTAGTTATATATATATAAATATATATATATATATATATACATATATTTATAATTATGATATATATTATATATATATCTTGTATATATTACTATTTATATATATTAGTGTATGAATATTATTATATAGGGTTATGATATATGATTATACTTATGTATATGGGCACAAATTAAATAGGTGGCGTTTGAAATGATGCTCTGACGTCAGGTTATGTTAGGTTATGTTAGCTTGTATTAGGTATGTAACATTTACGTATATAGCTATATATATTATTATATTGTTATATATCTATAGTATGATAGTATATTATATATATTTACCATCACTATAGTACTATTATAGGTAAGTATATATTATACCTACTCCCGTGCGGCGGTGTTATATAGTATAGTATATATAGATATTTACTGGCGTTATTGGAGTGAGAGTAAAGGACAAAGAACATTAAAAATGCTAATAATGCTGAGCGTATTACAGGTTATGGATTTTCAATTTGTACAAAAAAAACTTATTTGAATTTTATTTTAATACTTGTATAATGTACAAATAATTGTTTTTGTATTTACAATGTTTAAAATTATATTTAATTGCTTTATCATCCCTTTTCACACACAGCACATCGCACATGTCCGAATATATATATATATATATAATACTATATATCGGTTTTTACGCTATATATTATATTACGGGTAGCTTTTATATTATCTGATTATTATTATGAGTATATAACTATATATATATACGTTAGCTAAGGTTGGTTATGATTTATATTATATATGCTTGCTTATCATATTTTGTATCTAGTATACTATTACTACTATTTATATATTAATTTTTATCTATCAATATTACTTGTGGTATAGTCAGATATGCCTTTGGTGTTTTGGGGACCACTATTTTTGTTTGTTATAGTATATATAAAGGTTACTACTGTTTCTATTTATTTATTATCTTATATTATATTATATACTTCTACTAACTATTATATTATATATTATTATATATATTTATATTATATCAGATTATTATATACGTATAATATATAATATATATATATCCTATTATATATATATAATCTATATATATAGTTATATGTACTCTAGCTTCTTGCTCCTTTCATGTATATTTATATTAAACTATATTATATATATATATATATATACTGTATATTATATTTATTACTTTATTATTTATATATATATTAATTGTTTGTATCATTATATATATATACTATTATATATTTATATATATCTATATATATATATAATATTTTATATTATATTTATATTATAATACTATATACTTATATATTTCTATATATATATTTATTATTATATATATTATACTAAGTATATTTCATATATATATATATATATATATATTAATAGTATGTATATTATTATTATCTCTTACTCTGTATATATATATATATGTTTATGCTTATTATCTATATATATTCACTATACTAGTATATATATATATATTTATATTATTATATTATATATATATTCTATATAAATATATATTATATTATACTATATATTATATTATTTTTTTCGTTCCTATGTAGGCCTCTATCTACTACCGTCGTATATATAGTATATCTATATATATTACTATATATATATATAGTATCTGTCATAGTATTATACCGACCGAGTAAAATGACATGCAGGTATATATATATATATATATATATATATATATATATATGTATACCTATATATATATATATATATATATATATACATATATATAATATATAACTATATATATCTATCATCTATATATATATATTATATATAGTAATATATTTATTTAACTATTTTATATGCTCTATATTATATATATATATTCTATATTTATATAAAATATTACTATTATATATTATATATTATCTATTATATTTTGGGTATCTATCATATATTATATTTACTATTCTATATTTCTATATTATATATATATATATCTATATATATATTTATTATATATATATATATATTTATTACTGTTCTAAGTATATATATATTATAATGTCTTATATTATTATTTTATAGAATATATATATTATACTAGGTTACGCTGGTTCTTACTGGTTAACTGAAGAAAAAATAAAATAACATTAAAGCACCTATCTCGCTTATTATTGTTGCCTGTTTATTTATTTTCTAATATATATATATTATATATACGTAGTTTATATATATTATATCTATTTAATAATATCTTTATATATTTCTATTTATATATATTACCTTTACTTAGCCTTTTAGTAATATAGGCAATGTTATTTGATATTTTTGTCTATATACCTCATATATGCTGCTATTCAGTATATATATATAGCGTACTCTATATTATATATATAGCGCCTATACTTATATTTTTACTCTTTTTTTATCTGCCCTTATATATATATATATATCACTTCTCTTTATACTATCGCATAATATATTATTTTGTAATGTATATTATAGTATATAGTCCCACAGGTATACGTTCTTACTATCTATTTACTATCCATATGTATACTATTATTTTATATATATATTTTTTTATAATATATATATATGTATTACACTTATCATTATAATATAATATAATTATTACTTATATAATCTTATATATATATATTTGTATTACTCACTTTCCTAATATATTGCTTTCTCCTCCCTTTCTCTTGTCGGTTCTCTGGGTTGATATCTTCTGCGGTTCTTCTTGCTGCTTTTTCTATTCTCCCTCACTCCTTTTTCCCCTCATCTTTTCATCTTCCTCCTCTTCCCCTCTGATAGTTCTTTCCCTTTCACAATCTATGCTATCCCCCCTGGCCTCTCGCCCTTTTTTTCGCCCGTGTTGTCTAGTCTTTCCGTCGGTCCGCACCCTCACTCTTGCTGTTGCTCGCCTGCCTTGACCCCCTCTTTACATCGTTGTCTTTGTTCGCTTCCTTTTTCTCCCGTCCTCCTCGTTTCGTCTCGGGGGGCCCGCCTTGGCCCTTCCGTTCCCTCTCTCCCGCGCTATTACGTATAATTAAAATAATAATAATATACGCTACGCTATTCTTTAATATATATATATATTTTTATATATATATATATTATATAATATATTTATATATATATATACCCTCTATATAAACCCACCCCACACACACACGACTCGACACACACACTATCGTATATATACTATTATTATTAAACTATATATATATATTATTTTTCTTATTTATATAATATATATATAATGCATATATATATATATATACACTACATATATTATTATACTATTTAATATATATAATATATATATAATATTATATAGTAATATATTATATATATATATACCTCTACATATATTATATTATTATATATATTATTATATATATAAGTATATGTGATATATATTGATAGTGTATCACCTATACTGCCTATTATATTAATATTCTACTCCTTGCTATATAGTATATTTGTTCCACCTATATATATATATATATAAGATATATAAGTATATCTAATATTTTATATATATATATATAATATTTATGTATATATATATAGTATATAATATATATATATATAATATAGTATATATATATATATATATATTATATATATATCGTATGTAGTTTTTTATATAATATATAGTTTTATAATATTGCTACCTAATATATATTATACTTAGTATATTAGTACTATAGTATAATTACTATATATGGTACCGGTATTGAATATATATATTTTATTATGTTTATATAATATATATATATATTTACTATTTTATGTAGTGATAATATTTTTATATATTATTATATACGTCTTATTATATATATATCTATTATAGTATTATATTATTTTACTCATTACCCTTATTTTATCTACCTTATTAATTCTTGTTATAGTATATATTTAGTATGCCTATATACCCTATCACTATTATATTATACTAATATATTATAAACTAAAATTGATGTGTTGTTTTTATTAATACGGGCGTTTCGAAATATCTTTTCCCATTTTCAAGGCTAAAATTATAAAAATACTAATAAATACGTTAAAAAAAAAGAAAAAAATAAATAAGAAAATATTTACAAGATTTACAAAATTAAAATATTAATTTTTCTAAATGATTTTAAAAAACTTTAAATATATTTATATCAGTATAAAAAAATTGCCTTACCTACATGGTGGACCACGCAAAACTGAACAGATTTAAAAAAAAATTACAAAATTATTAAAAACAATACTTGAATGTCGGCTGATTAATTTCAAATATATGATCAGGCTACATATAAATGAACAGAAGAAACATCAATATTTAATCTAAGATGGATCTGTTTGATGAATAAAGATTCTGAAATTAACAACCTTTCTCTCGTACCAAACTGCTCTCAAATTTTAAAATCACTATATACCTAATTTTAAATTTACAGGGCAAAGAATGATGGCTAATAGAGGAATGTTCATTAGTAGAAAACCCCCAAGACAGTTCTATGACTAACACACCTCTGTGACCGTCAATGTAAGCTCTTAGCATACTTTTAGTGCAACCGACGTACGTTCCCAAATTACATTTGAGACAGTTATATAAATAAACGATATTAGAAATATTAAAACGTATTAATGGCTTGGTGGTGTTATTCAAAGTAAAAAAGGTTGCTAATTGTCATAGGATTCTTAAAAACGATATTAATATTTAAAAAAAAAAAGTCTACTCAATACAGCTCCATTTTTCTCATTAAAAACACCAGATTTATTACCAAGAAAAGGAAATGAAACGTAAGAGTAACATTTTCTAGCGCAAGTTACAGTACTACGAGAAGAGAAAAATATTAAACATATAATTTTAAGTGCTTTATAAAATACATGAACAGTTATCATAAAAATACTCTTAAAAAATCAGCTTCAAAGTGAAATAAGCTCCAATTTTGAACAAATTTTAAAAGCTCTATTAAAGTTTTACAGGAATTTAATCTAAAATAAAGATTACAATAACTTAAATAATTCAATCTGAGAAGGTTTTCTTCCTAAAATCCGAGTTGTAAAACCGAGCCACTTCTATCAAATAAAACACCGAGAAATGACAACTTATTATCGCTTGTTTCCGTTTCCATTGTAAATTTTAGGTCATTATGAAATTTATTAATAAAGTCTAAAAACACCTTTACATGTTTCATTTCTTTAAAAACAACAAAATTATCATCAGCATAACGGCGATAAAACATAGGCTTAAAATGGGAAGGACATTTATCTAAAATTTCTCTTCCAAACAAAACATATTTTCACAAAAGTCGTCCAGAAGGGGGAGCCTATTGCTATCCCATTAATTCTCTTATAAATACAATACTCTCATTAAAAAAGAAATACGGTAAGTCTCTAAAACTGATAGCTCTATAAACTTAGGAAAGAGGCCCTGTCAAACAGATTTGACAACCTTCTCATAAGACTTCAAATTTTTACCGATGATAAGTCCAAGAAAAAATAAAACTTTTTCATATCTGATAGAGCATATTCTGAAAAATTAGACAACATTAGGATTCAAAAAATTAGGCCGTCTTTCGCCTAAATCTGCAAGTTTCCTTTCGTGAACAAATTTAACCTTCTTATGAGACTTCAAATTTTTACCTATGATAGTTTTCACAAAATTATATATTAAAAAAAGCAAAGTGTAGAGCATAATGAATTAAAACTAAAAGCATATTCATCCTCGAGTTTATTAACATTCTTGGTCTTGAAATTAACCTCCAATCGGAGTAAATCTTTTACGACAGATGTTTAAAATTTAAATTAGGTTAGGTTAGGTTAGATTTTCCATAAAGTTTAAAATGAACAAAGCTACGAGTGACATCGAATAACTCACAGTACGAGAGAAACTCGAGATCCAGTTCAGATTTAAGAAGTTTTCCTTTTAACTCTTGTTAAAAAAAATTAAAAATTAGAAAAATATTTACAAGATTTAAAAAAATTAAAATATTAAATTTAAAAATCAATTTAAAAAACTTAAAAATATATTTATATCAGTAAAAGGAAAATTACTCACCTACATGGTGGAACACTCAAAACTATTGTTTCTCAACCGGTGAGTCACGACCCCCAAGGGGGGTGCGAGCGGATACACGGGGGGTCGCGGTGGGTCACAAAAAATAAAATATAAAATATTTAATATTAAGATAAACAACTTGGACCTTAAGTAAACCATGCTCCTCAAAATAATTTAGTATGAAAGGTTCAGATAATACCATTTTCATAGCAATATAAAATTAAACGATTCGATTTGCTAATGTAAAAAGAACTTGACCTATTTTTTATTATTTTTGGAGCTTCAATTGATAAAGATTGTAATTCCATTTTATTAATTTTTTAGTTATATATAAAATATAATATAATATATATATACATTATATAAGTATAAAAAGTATATTATATATATATATAAAGTATATATATATATATATGTTATACTATAATAATAATATGAGTATATGATATATATACTATATGATAATATAGATATATAGTAATATATTATATATTATTATATATCTATAATTATTTACTTATAGATGTCAGATTTTTTTAATGCTCACAGTATGTCACGCTAGACGAACGGACGGTCCTACGAGTATAAACATTATATATTGGAATCAGCGAAAAAGATCATCTAAGGATTGGGACTTTAACTTTTTTTTTTTTTTTTTTTTTTTTTTCTTGAAGTAATTTTATTTTTTAGATTTAACTAAAGCGAATACCCTAGGGTAAACCGCAAAGATGGCAGGAGTCGGTCTCTCGGCCTCCCGGGACGACGGGGGGGACTATCCCCCCCTCCGGGTGTCTCCGGAACCCCCGCCCCCCAGCTTTTCTCTTTATGGGGTTTCTTTGGGATGCGCGGGGTTCCCCGACCTCCCCTACGGAGTAATGAAAACTCCCCCCCTCTGTCCCCCCTCGACTCTCCAGCCCCCTAAAAAAAAACTTAAATTTTCAAAAAAAAAACCAAATTATTTAAAAAAAATTCATAGGGGGCTCGGCCGACGGGGACAGAGGAGGGGACGTTTTTCATACCCCGGAGGGATGGTCGGAGACCCCGCAGACACCCCCAAGACCAAACACGAGCGGTGTTATTGATTGGTGATTTATCTCTGTAAAAATAGTTATATATAATATATATACTATATTAGTATATATATGTATATATATAGTATAATATATATATATATAGATATATATATACATTATATATATATAACTATATATATATATATTATAATATATTAATATATCATATATATTTTATTATAAGTATTATATATATATATATACTATATATATATATTATTATATATCTAGGCGTTACTTAGGGGTCGCGAGGCTTAACTAACTTTATGCGGTTTTGGCTGTGGGGTCGCGAGGCTTAAAGGTTAGAGAAACGCTGGCTCTTAAACTGAAGATTTTAAAAAATCGACAAAATTATCAATAACAATAGTTGGTTGATTAATTGCAAATATATGAAAGGACTGAAGAACCATCATTATTTAATGTAGGATGGATTTTTTTATGAATAAAGATTCTTAAATATCAACTAACCGCTTCGAAAGTTTCATAATCGCTGCAAAGATGAGCTACCCATTTACACGTGTTATCAAATAGGACATAAGTTCTAATTAGAGAGTGGATTCTTAGCAGAAAATCCCATACCAGTTCTTTGTCTAATACCCCTGTGCCCCTCAATACGAACTCTTAGTATACGTTCAGTTCAATCGATGTAAGTTCCCAAATTACATTTGGGACAATTATATAAATAAACGACATTTGAACTTATTAACGCCTCAGTTGTGCCCTTAAGAGTTCACATTGTCGGTCATTATTATTATTATTAAAAATAATAATAATTGACGGTCACACAGGGGTGTTAGCCATAGAACTGTCCAACCCTCTGACCCCAAACTAAACCTCTAAGCTCAATCTTACATGTACCAATGGGGTAACATTTGAAACACACTTCCTTTATCTATTTTGGCAAATACCTTTGACTTGCCTACTTTCAAACGCTGGGTATCTGGGCATGTCCACCTTTGAACTCGATCGGATTGGAAATTTCCCCTAATTCTCTGATGGAATTTGGTAGGCCAAGCCTTTACCCACCAGAGTGGATATATTATACTATATACTTAGATATATTTATATATATATAATATAATTTATATATACTATTATAATATACTATATATAATATAATATTATACTAATAATTTAATTATCAGGCGCGTTTTTACAGAGGATGCACAGGAGCCCGGCCTCCTCTAAAAAAAATAGAAAGCAAATAAAGAAAGAAAATCGGGCGTCCAAAATTCCAAATTATATTTATTACAATTAACAAGAATAGTTTAGAACGTTATACAATGAGCTAATTTACATTAAAATATCATCTTTTCTTCCGAACATATTTTTCAATAAGATCATTGACTGAGGATTAGATTGTGCCTCCTAGAGAGAACAGATAATTATTAATTGCTTCAATAACACTGGTTGTCATGGCAAGGAAAGAACAAAAAAAAAGGGAAACCCGTTTATTTTTTTTTACTTTCATTTTTATTTATTTTAACTATTTACATAATCACTTGGGATGGCTTTGTATTTCAAGTACTTTTTTAACTCCCAAAATGAAACACTTAAAATTTGAAAATATTTTAGAATGAAAAATTGTGAAACAAAATAAAATAAGAAAACTATTTTTTTGAACTTAAATGCCACAAAATCTTTAAATAATATATAAATAGTATAAAAGTATATAAATATATATATATAACATATTACAGGATATATTAAGGCCCTAATATTCTTTATATTTACAGTATATATATATTTTAGACGAGTAAAATGGGTTTGTAGAAAAAAATAAACAGTAAAACAAAAAAAAAATATATATAGTATGATATACTATATATAATATACATATATACTATTAAAAGTATATTACTATATTATATATATGATATACATTACTATATAGTATATATAGATATCTATATATATATATACTAGTATATATACGTATATATATACTAGAAGCTATATATAATATATATAGGAATATACTACTATATATAATATATATTATATAATTATAATATATATATATATTTTATTTAAATTTAAAGCGTATCTATTATACATGTTTTATTATCTTTAAATTACACTAAATTAGTATGTGTAATTATATATATATATATATATATATAATAATATAATAATATATATATTATATATAATATATATATTATATATTCATATGATATATATATATATATTAAATACTTATCTATACTAATATACCAAGAATATTATCAAGAGAGAGAGAGAGACAGAGGAAGAGAGAGAGACGAGAGAGATAGAGAAGAGAGATCGAGAGAGAGAGGAGTAGCCCACTGAGAGAGAGGAAGACCCCACCCGTATTGTCAAGCCCATTATCAACCCAGACAGTCATTTTTACATTTTTTCAAAATAATGAAACAAGCTTGCAACGTCACACTTGCAAACCGACATTGCTCTAGAGCTGCACAAAGAAATTCCGCAAGTGTGACTTTGGTATGAAATATGTAAATAAAATAGCTAGTTATACATCCTGTCAAAGATTTCCCAACACTTGTTTGCAAAACTACGTGCACCCAGTTATGCGCATGCTTCACACAAGTTTAAGAAATAACCCCAATTAAAAAAAAAAAAAAATGTTTTTTACGATTTATAGGTTAATTAAAACAATCTATGAAAAATTACCTCATTTTTTTATTAATTGATGACATTGTTATTTATAATTTTTTATTATTTGTCAGCCCAACTATGCGTACATTCTGACTAATTCCCAGTCAAACTCTTCTCGAAAACTCGGCTCACTCGAATTCGTAGTCAGTGTTTTACCACGAGCTAAAACCGCCATATAATTAAAGATGCATTATTATCATCATAATTATAATTTAACATCATAAATATTTAGTGTTTATTTTTACGAATTTATTTATGATTTAATAAAATGATTTTTTAATAATCTATAATAATAATATAGTATAGACTACTAGTATATAAGATATAGTACCCCCTATATAGTAACCTAATTTATAAGTATATATATTATATATTTATATATAATATATATATAATATATATAGATATATTATATATAAATATATATAGTCCTATAATATAAATATATTATTTAAGTAAAAAATATAATCATATAATAATATAATAAAAAATTTGAAATTTCATGTATTTAAAAAATTAATATATTTTATTTAATGTAGTATATTTAATTTAGTTTGAAGTTTTCATATCATAAATTATAGTTAATATATAATAGATATATATTATAATACTATATATATATATATATTATATATAAAGGTATACTCATATAATATATAAATATAGTATATCATTTAGTTTATATTACAAATATATAATAGAGTACTATATAATATAGTATATATATACTATATATATACATATATATATCTAGTTTTGATATATATATATGTACTATATATATAAATATATACATATATAATATATAAGCGTATATATAAATTATACTATATAAAAATGATATATATAGATATAGTTAAATATATATGTTTTATTTGTATTTATGTAATGAATAAGTTAAGTTAATTTTTAAATAAAATATATAGTAATATT
>JABUQX010121442.1:0-28713 GCA_015478945.1 Trachelipus rathkii
GAGAGAAGATGAGGGTAATGAACTAAAGAGGTACAGACAGTTTAATAAGTTCTCGTTAGCCTTTGTACTCGACCTATCAAAAGCCGGGTGAAAACTAGCCCCAGAAATGAGAGGCATTACCATTACAAGGAGGATGAGACCTTGATACTGGAGTACAGTGATGAAGAGAAAGTCTCGAGTCTAAAACAGACTCCCATTTTCCTTTGAGGCCGCGCGCCTCTACAACGCAACCATTGTGATCGTGATGTTTCCATAGACATTTTTTGTTTATTGTAAGTGCCCAGCATGTTTATATTGTCAACAGGAGAGACGAGAGAACGTCGAAGGAGATAGGAAAACCGAAGGTGTTGAGAGGGAGATTTTTGTAGAAGTTGGGTTTTTAAAGAATTAAATTTCACACGGTTGAGATGACCTGAGACAATCCCGCTCGGAAATTCTATCCAGATCACGAGAATATAATCGGAAAGATAAACGAGAAGCAGATCTTAGTAGTAAAAGATAGAGCAGAATTGAAATGAGTGTAAAGACTGAAGGTCGAGTCATCGGCATATAGTGAATAGAGTTAGATGCAGACGAGAAGATCAGTAATGAAAAGCAGGAATAAAGTAGCGAGATAAACAGAACCCTGAGAAACACCACTATTGACAGAAAAGGAGAAGAAGTCGCCCATCAAAGAAGCAGCCGATATTGAGCGATTTGATAAGAAAGCTAGACATAAGTAAGCAAGAGAAGGGGGAAAACCAAGAGGAGGGGAGCTTGGAGAGCAGTGACGCGTGCATAAGCCGGTCAAATGCTTTGGATATTGTCAAGCCCACCACGCAAGTCTCCCGTAATTCCTGAGGTGGAAAACATAAATGTTAGATTAGGAAAGTATACTCACAGTAGAGCTCCAGCGCCGAAAGCGTAACTGGCGATCGAAAGAAGGGAATGAGAATTCCCAGATGGTCTAGAAATGAGAGTTGAGCAGGGTTTCAAAGATCTTCAGATAGAATACAGGTTAGAGCTATAGGGCATAGTTAGAAGGATCAGAGCGGCTCCTTTTTTTCGGAATTGGCATATGTGCGTGCTACCAACACTGAGGGAAGTGCTAGTAATTCGAGGCATAGAGAATATAGTTGAACAGAGGAGGGGCCAGCAAGAAGGCACACAAATCTCGGGGAGGAATGCATCCGGGCCACCCGCATTTCATAGATTTTAGGAGCCATGCACCCGATCAATGTAATCTCAGGCAAAGGAGAGGATAATGAGAAGAAGAGGGAAGAGGAGATGCCAAGACTGTCCAGGTTAGAATTAGATGAAAAACGGAGGCCGAAGAGATTGGCCTGTCAGTTGGAGAGTTAGCAAAGAACCATCAGATCGGAATAAGAGGAGGCAGATTTAGAGAAGTTGTTGGAGATGTTTTGCAAGAGCAGAAAGATTTATCAGTAGGAGAACCAAGGGTTAGCGCACTTTCGTTTTGATGAAAGTCCGCTTTGCTCGTCGAAGAGTATCCTGCAGCGCAACCTTTTCTAGCTGAATGAAAATTAGCGAGAGTGATAGAGAACGAAAATTTTTCCACACCCGATAAGCATTGTTCTAGCCTGAATGGCCGAAAAGAGCAATTACGATCGAACAATGGATTATTGAGGAGAGATAAGATTTAGTTGAAGGAAGGAAGGAACTCTGCTCATCCCATAACGATTACAGCTCCCACCTTGTCGGCAGAAGCCGAGCGTCACCAGAGGAAAAGCAGTCATTCGAATTTATAAGTTTTAGCGATAGAAGCTGCAAGCCCCCCAATGCGATAAAGTGCAGAGAAAGACGGCACAGGCAGGACTGGAAGCTGTTGGAGAGAAAGTATTAAAATTAAAGATATACCAGGTTGTGGTCAGATTTTACAAAATAGGGCGAAGGTGGTGTATTTATAGAGAGAAGGACAGTGGTGAAACATAAGTCATGTGTTCAAGAATTGGTAGGACGATCCGGAACTGTGTGTTGGTTCTTTAACTTAGTTGCTCCAGATCGTGGAATGCTGAATGATTCGGCTCCTCCCACCTAAATCAGTATGAGAGGATCCAACCATTCAGTGTGTGTAAATTGAACTTAAATAGAATAGAGGACCTCAGTATTTGGATGAGAGATATAACAGTCTCGTGAGAAGTAAGTAGATATTCAAAAAAGGCGTGAAAAATCTGTTCTGTTATGAGAACAGTAGCAGAAGCACAAGATTATTGTAGTAAGAAGGAAGAAGATTAACCACAGAACATGGAAATTAGGTGATTCGAGATTCACGAGACGTGCTACAGGAGTGTTAATGTTTAGATAGGCACATACTCCACCCTATAGACGGGAAATTATGAAATAAGTTAAGTTGGATACGTTAAACGAGTTAGAGGCGATGAATGTCATTAGCGCATCTGAGTCTCAGACAAGGGCAAAAGATTAGGGCTAGAGTTAGAGAGGTTGGTATTTTCCACGGAAGCAGAGTTAGAATTAAGCCAGATGTGGGTGAAGTCATAGAAAAAGTATCAATAATAACACAAACTCACAGCACACACACACACACACACACACACCACAACACAGCAACACACACACACACACGTGCTTTATTCACACACACACCCACACACCACACACACACACACGAATTGCACACACACACACCACACACAACACACACACACATCACAAACAAGAACAAAAGCCAAAAACAAAGGAAAATCGGATAAAATTCATCAAACGCTTAAACCTAAGTTAAAACCTAAGTTAAAAGGTTTAATGTGCTAAAATTAATTAAAAATCGGATTTTTATATACATAAATAAAAAAATAAACTCAACTTACGTAACCTTTCCAGTTTACCCTACTTAAAATTCGCAACCAAAAAAAACGACAAAGAAAGAAAAAAAAAAATTAAAAACTAGGAACTGAAAAATTAGAACTAGCAGAGATGGTTACTGAATCTAATAAGTGTGCACCAACTGATATGGTTTAATAAAAAACTTTAATTAAACCAAAGACAAAGATTTGAAAAACACACACTTTCACTAAAACAAAAAAGAAAAAATAATAACAATAATAAAATAAAGTATCAATGTCTACAAAGGATAGAGAAAATATGGATAAAAATAAACAAGGTATTTATATATATATTATATATATATATATATATATATATATATATAAATATATATATAATATATATATATTATATATATAATATATATATATATATATATATAATATATAATATATATATACTCTCCTCTGTCCCAAAAGTAAGTTACTGAATATCCCATAAACGACTGTGTAATGTAGCTCCTACGTGACTTTTACGATTGGGTAGCTAGTTACCTAGCTACATACATACGCAGTTTTCCCAATTAAAAAGTCAGTCTTTCAACTACTTGTTATAGATGGGCGTGTTCTAATCCTTCGTTAACTTTTGAACTACATTTTTTGGTAATGGGCGTGTTTCTATCCTGTTACGTTTTTTGCGATGCAGGTAAATATTGAAAAGCGGTACGCTATTAAATTCTGTGTGAAACGGTAACAAGTCTGCACTGAGACATTGCTTCTTAACAAGCTTATCGGGATGCCACTCTATCGAGAACAATGGTTTTTAAGTGGACAAAGCTTTCAAAGAGGGACGGAGAGAAAATGTTGAAAACGACCCCTCGTTTGTGAGACAAATTCGTCCAACAACGATGAAATGTGGGAAGTTGTTAGAGGTTGTGATGGAGAGAAGAACCTACCGGTTCAGTGTCAGACTGATTTGCAGATGAATTGGTTTGGAGAAAAAAACATGCAGTTCATAGAAATTTACGAACCATTTGATCATGTAATAATTTGTGCAAAACTAGTGCCGAAAGAATTTACGTCTGTGGAGCAGAAAGCGAATAGGTCAAAATTTGTCAGATTAGTTGAAAGACTCGAATGGAGACAATTATTTATTAAAGATAACAGGTAATAAATCATGGGTTTTTGAGTACGATCCTGAAACTAAACAGCAAAGTGCGGAATGGCACACAAAAAATTCTTCTCGTCCAAAGAAAGCACGTATGAGCAAGTCCAAGGTGAAACGCTGATTATTATTGTTTTTTTTTTGACAGTCGTGGTATTGTGCACAAGGAATTTATACCTTCAGGACAGACAGCTAACCACATCTTTTACAAAGATATCTTGGAACGACTTCGTAAACGAGTTAAGCGAATCAGAACAGACTTGCAGACGATTGGGTGCTGCACCAAGATAACGCCCATCTCCACACTGCGGCTCTCATTATAGCAATCTGGCGAAGAAGAAAATTTCAAGGTCTTCCACATCCTCCATACAACCCAGATCTAGCTCCGTGCGATTTCTACCTCTTCCCTAAGTTAAAAATGAAGTTGAAGGGTCATCATCATTTTGGAACGATGGAAAACCTTAAAAAGTCCCTTCAAGGAAATGACTTCCGGTACTACTATGAACAGTGAAAGAAACGTTGGAACCGCTGTGTAACTACCCAAGGGTCAATACTTCGAAGGAGATAACTTGTAATTTCAAGGTAAGTCAATTACATAATTAAATCGATACTCAGTAGACTTACCGTTTGGGCACATAACCATTACATAATATATATAATATAGTATAAGTATATTAATATAATATATATTATAATATATTATATAAATATATATATAGTATATTATATATATTATATATAATATATATTATATATATATATAAATATATAATATATAAATATATTCGGTTAGTTTATTATATACAGTATGAATTTAACTTTCGATTTTGTAGTCAGTAGATTTTTTTTATCTGACTTTCTTTTCTTACCCATTATATTTAATGTAACTATCTTAAAGGTGGGTCAGGATGTCAGCCTGTCAGTCGGTTTAACTTTTTTGTATAAAAAAAAATATTATCTTTTTGTCTCAGATTAAAATTCTTCATTAAAGTAACTATTTCGATTTCTGCCTGAATCTTTATTAAAAAATTTCCAGGATGTACGTTTTAATCATTTCCTTTATTTTTGGTATTTTAACTATTATTTTTTTTAAAAACAACTTTATCCTTTGCATATATTCATGTAGTAATGATCGTGCATTTATGTATAATACATGTGATGAATTGAAGCTTTTATACTTTTAGGCAATCATCAATAAAACATAATAATTATGTTCAAATAAATTTACTTCTCACTTCTTCAAAGTTTCTTTTAAAGTCCTTTATTACTATGTAATCTTTGGCCCAATGGCCTTTACCGTCCGATATATATATATATATAGTATATATATATATATATATGTTTTATTTACTAATATATATACTATATATATATATAATTATATATATATAATATATATATATAATATATATATATATATTATATATTTATCACATAGATAGATAGATAGATAGATAGATAGATAGATAGATAGATAGATAGATAGATAGATAGATAGATAGATAGATAGATAGAATTGACACTCTTGATAATGGAAAAGAGCAAGGGTTCAAAAAGTCAAATTGTTTTATTTGCCAAAATCAAGAAATAATATGCCACGAAAGAAGGCGTTTCAAAGTGTGTAAATCATGGGAGATGGTGACAATAAAAGTTTTTACAAAGTTTATGAAGGAATAAATATAGCGAAAATCTAGTGTCAAAAAGATAAACAGTGAAAAGACGATAATGTGGTGAAAAGACAAATCATTTGTGCTCTTCTCAAAAGGGGAGGTACATATTGTTTAAAATATCGATATCCATTGCTATAATGATAGAATGAGGAAAGTGGTGTAGCAGTTCGGTGAATGGAAAGAGATTGGGGAATTATTAAGAAAAGGTGAGTCGATTCTATCCTAGCAAAGGTAAAACGTGTGTTCTACTTGGAAAATTTTACTACTTAAATAGAGAGCAGTCAAAAAAATAGAGTAAGATGAAATTGTTTTGAAGACTCCGAAAAATTAAACGCTTAGAAACTTATTATTAGAGAAAAAACAGCGAACCCATTTCTAAAAAGATCATGACGATCAAACCCAAATAAAAGAAAACAAGCGAACCCATTTCTAAAAAGATCATGACGATCAAACCCAAATAAAAGAAAACCAGCGAACCCATTTCTAAAAAGATAATGACCATCAAATCCAAATAAAAGAAAACCAGCGAACCCATTTCTAAAAAGATCATGACGATCAAACCCAAATAAAAGAAAACCAGCGAACCCATTTCTAAAAAGATCATGACGATCAAACCCAAATAAAAGAAAACCAGCGAACCCATTTCTAAAAAGATCATGACGATCAAACCCAAATAAAAGAAAACCAGCGAACCCATTTCTAAAAAGATAATGACCATCAAATCCAAATAAAAGAAAACCAGCGAACCCATTTCTAAAAAGATCATGACGATCAAATGCAATTCAACTAGATTCTAGATTTTTACTTTACTGATACACTAGAACCAGTGAAATAGATACTTTAAAACCAGACAGATCTTATTTAAGGTAGTGGAACCATCAAACCAAATAAAAGAAAACCCACGAACCCATTTCCTTAAAAGAGTCATGAAACGCATTCAACACACCAATAAAAAGAAACACAGCGAACCCATTTCTAACAGTAAATAGACATCAATATCCAATAAAAGAAAAACGAAGGCGAACCATATTCTAAAAAGATGCATGACGATCAAAACCCAAATAAAAGAAAACCCAGCGAAGACCATTTCGTGCTTAGAAAAGATAATAGACCATCAAATCCGCAAATAACAAGAAAACCCAAGCGAACCCACATTTCTAAAAGATCCTGACGATCAAATGCCCAAATAATAAGAAAAACCACGATCCCATTTCACTAATAAAGACTCATGACGATCACAACCCAAAATAAAGAAACACAGGGAACCCTATTTATCTTAAAAAGATAATGAATCAAATAAAAATGAAAAGAAGAACAAGCGAGACCCATTTCTAAAAGAGTGTATCTCATGACGATCAAAACCTCGTACAAAGTCAAAAGAGAATACCAGCGAGCAGATACGCGGCCATTTCTAAGATAGGATAAGTGACGATACATCCAAATAAAAGACAAACCACGACCCATTTCTAAAAAAGATCATGACGATCAAACCCAAAATGAAAAGAAAACCAGCGAACCCATTTCTAAAAAGATCATGACAATCAAGCCCAAATAAAAGAAAACCAGCGAACCCATTTCCAAAAAGATCATGACGATCAAAACCAAATAAGAGAAAACCAGCAAACCCATTTTTATAAAGATCATGGCGATCAAACAAAAACAAATTATGAACCAATAAAAGTTTGAGATGAATGTTGCTATCTGTGCACAAATTTAATACTTGGTTGGAAGTGTGATAGATTAATTAGATACTCGTAGTTGAAAGAGCTAAGTTTCGAATCTCTTAAAAAAATTTATATATATATATATATATATTGTATATATATATACTATATATATATTATTATAATAGTATATAATAAGAAATCTGTATATATCAGTATTAAGTATTATATATAATGATATAATATATATATATATAGATATATATATATATAATATATAATATAATATAATATATATACTATATATAATAAGAAATATAATATATAATATATATATATATAATATATAAAATATATATATATATAATATATTATATATATATATATGTATATATATATATATATATATATATATATATATATCTGAAATGGCAGGAATGCTGGGAGAGCTATTTCTTTTTCTTCTTCCTCCACTTCGCAAGTTGTCACCAATTTTGTAGTCCGTGAAAAAGTCCAATTCTTTTGTGACTAGTGGAGGTGATCTACCTTTTGGTAGACAGAAGAGAGAACATCGGCCTCTTTGCAGGCGGAAGAGCTCGGTCTCTTTGTAGGCAGAAGAGCTTGGCCTCTTTGTAGGCCGGAGGGAAATCTCGGCCTCTTTGTAGGCCAGTTAGCTGTCTTTTGGTAGGCAGGAGACAAGGCCTCTTAGTGCGGCCTCTTTGTAGGCCAGAGCGGGAGAGCACAGCCTCTTAGTAGACCGGATCAGAGAAAGCCTCTTTATAGGCCGATGGAAAGCTCGTCCTTTTGGTAGGCCTCAGCGAAAGAGCTGAGAGTTCTTCTTCCCCGGCTAACAGGTCTAGTAGATGTAGAAGAGGTCTGATAGCTAATTCTTCTTCTGCTTGTTCCTCTGCTTCACTGGTAGCTAGTAGTTATTTTGAAGTCTCTCTCCCTCGTAGGTGTAATAAAACTCAAATTGTAATTTGGATAGAATAGAATATTCAATTGAAAAACGCTTTCAAACGTATTTAACAATCTCGCGCACCTAAAACTACATGCTAATAGTAGGTTTTTTTAATTTGGTTTCAACTTTCTTGCACACATGCGATTTTTTTACCAAATAGAATTTTCTGATCGCAAAATACAAAATTTGTCAACAAAAGCTATTTTTAATAATTAATATACATAATATGGTGCAATGCCTAAGAAAACCTATATATATATACACACAAAGACTATTATACTTTTTTATGTTTTAAATGATAAAATACAAAATAAAGACGCAATATATAAAGAGACAGAAATATAATTCTCCATACCGACAGATAACAAAAAAAATAAGAATAAAATCAAATCCGTAGTTATCGTTCGCAGAGAAACTTATTTGACCACTAACCCATATTACTACATATATATATTTATATTTCTATTAGTGTGGTAAACAGATAGTGAATATTAATCATACTCATACATGACAATTACAAGAACCATCAGCCGCTCTGATAGAAAGACAGATATTAATACAAATATTCTAGAATATTAGATCAATATCCACGATGTATGTCAAGTCTTCTCCTCAGTGCGATCTTATTTGTGTGAGCTTATGAGAATGACTAGGCGGTTTGCACCTATCTGGGTAGGGATTGAATTGACCGTTTTTCTTTTGCTATTTAAAAAGAAGCTAACTAAACTTAATTTCAATTTTAAACGCCTTAAAGAAATATTTTTAAAATTAAACGCAGTGAAACAATATACCGCATATATATATATATATATATATATAATATATATATATATATATATATATTATATTATATATATATATAATATTATATATATATATATATACGAGCTATATCATATCATATATATATATATATATATAGAACTAATATTATATTATATATATAAATGCGAGTATTGATATATAGATATACACTCTCTTGTGTGCTCCGCTCGTGGCTGGATATGAAAATTCTCTCGCCTGCAACACCTCTCGATGCCAGGCCTCGGCCTCGATTCAGTGTATGACATTTCCGTTTTATGTGTTTTTTGGTTCTTCATGTTTCATGCCAACTTTGACGGAGTTGTATATATCACGTTATGTGCATAACTAGTCAATTAGCTCTTGATGTCCTATAGTATATATAATTATATATATATATATTATATATATTTATATATATATATATATTATATATATATATATACTATAATAGTTATAACCTCTCTCTCTAGTTACCATAGCTTATTAACCATACATAGATACTGTGACATATACTGTATAATTATATTATAGCTTATAATAAGTATACTCTACTCACTCTCACTATAGATATATTCTTTACTCGATTGAAATGATATACTAATCAGTATAAATACGTAGACTCCTCTGGTACAGAATATATATATATATATATATACTACATATCTATCGATTATACCCTGCGTATGATAACTATATCCTTTAGTTCATCTCTATATACTATGGATATCTATGTATATATATATTAGTATGACAAGAGGAAGTTGCACACGTGAGACTTGAAACACACCATGCCAGCCAAATTCAACTTCGTGACTAAACATCTTGGCTTCACATTTATACTAAGGTGCTACTGAATTAATTCAGTGGGTGAGTTTATGTCTTACTAATACTCAGACTGTAGTTCTTCAGTGTGTAAATTGAATATTTTACAAAGGTCGGTACATAATATTTTAAAACAAAATGCAAAATTACAAAAAATTTAATAAGTAAACTTTATTTCTAAGGCTTAAATAGAAATGTAGAGTGCAAAATGTGTAGCTAAAATAAAGCAAAAGCATACAAATATAATATAAAATCAGTCCAAGTCTTCATAATATCGTTTCCTCTTTTCGCCGATGGATCTTTTGGTACTGTTCTGATTTGTTGCTCGTGATTATGGCTTCTATTCCTCTTTAGCATCAAGCAGTTAAAATCAGTTATCATGCTGACATTTCATCTTCCCTGATATCGACTTTCCATTTCCATTATATCATGGTGAAATCGTTCAGATCCTAGATTGTTTGGGAAGTAATCCAGATGCGAGTGTAAAAAATGAACTTTAATGCTCATGTTTCCACCCAAGTCTTTAAACGTTCTTAACATATTTTCAACAATATTTTGATAATTTGGATCTTTTTTGTTTCCAAGGAAGTTTTTCACAACGTCTTTGAGTGCCATCCAATCTTATTTTTCTGTTTCTTCCATCTTTGTTTCATATATGTCTTCTTTCATAAGTTTTCTAATGTCTGGACCGACAAATACTCCTTCCTTTAGCTTGCCTTCTGACAAATTAGGAAACTTGGTGCAAAGATATTTAAAACACTCTCCATCTTTTGGTAGTGCCTTCACATACTGTTTCATCAATCCTAATTTTATGTGAAGTGGGGGAAGTAAAACGTTTTTTGGATCTACTAATATCTCTCTTTGTACAATTTTTTATCCCTGGCTGATTGAGATTTTGTTGAGTGCACATTCTTTTTTCTTTATATATATTTTCTTTTTTTCATTTTTGTAGATTTCATAAATTAAACATTAATTTATAAAATTATTATGACGTCATATTGAATATATTGAGATGCCAAGATTTCTTTTCATTATTATTTTTTTTATTTATTAATATACTTTTTTATAATAATTTGTTCTAGAGGCATTCTATTTAATTTGGCGCTATCTTACATAAAAAATATTATTACAATATTAGGAAAGATTTACTTAATATTTTATATAATACTGATTATATATCGTTAAGATTATTCTGTATTCTATAGTGTATTTTAACCCTCTACTCTCTTAGTAAGCCTATCAGTTATTACCTTAAATTTTATAAAGGTAAGATAACCAATTTTATAAATGACATTTCCATTGGACCTAACTCGTGAAGGATTTTAACTTATTTTACTAATAAAATAACGTAAGTTTATTTGATTTTTATTATTAGGTATTTTTTATATATTGTCATTGGACCTATCATCTAATATCATATGAATTTTAAACCTAAGTCATGGTTTAATAAAATATAAGTTATGTCGAATATCTTACATAAAAAATAAGACATTTATATACAATATAGTGTATCAATTTAAAGTATTTTACTGTTATAAAAATATCACAAGTAAATAATAAACCCCTGCCTGCTTTCTACCAAGCCGTCTTTGTATCTATATTAGTATAAATTTAGCTGGTATTTGGTATGGCTATTAGTACGATCTACTCCTTAATATTGTCTTTAATGGTTGAAAGCCCTCTTCGTACTCTGAGTGATAAAAAACTGTCAGGTAAGTTTTATACGATATACTAGTATATTATTTCCACAAGTAGTACAGTTTCGTAAGACGCTAGAACTATCTATAGTCTGTGTCAACTGAAGTGGATGTATAGCTCACATTAGTAGGTTATTTTATTCTCACCACCGTATACATAGATTATATTACTCAATATATAGCTTTCTCATATCTATCAATATATCATATTATATATATCTATATAGTATATTAATAACATTAGCCATACACTACTATACGTAGTTACCCACCAACTATAAAGATGTATAGTTTATCTAAACCATTGTGAATAAATTTATGTTATTCATTATATAATAGTCTCTATGTTATTAATTAAATATCAGTAATACATTATTATAATTAAAGCCAACTTAGACATTTACTTATATAGATAATCTTATCTCTAGCTAACATCGCAGAATATTAAACCCTATACTTATATATTATAATAAATAATACTATTAGTATTAGATGGTCGAACATTAATACTTATTAACTTATTAATTATATAACTTTACTCTGTTTTATCCACATAAATTCATTAATAGTATGATAAGATTTTTTTATTAGTCACTCAGATGCCTTTATTGTTCTTGGGTAGAATAGACCACTGCATATGATACTATTTAGTTTTTTTATATTTAAAGAGTTTCTCTAGTAATGAGTTTCATTATTTGATTCGTCAGTTTTCGTTTCCACAATGTCGTTCACTCGAGATGTAGTATGTGTTTGAATTTCTTATCGTCGCCGTTCATTAAAGATTGATATTTTTTAGATGACTTGTTGAAGTAAGTTAATTGATATATACATTTTGAAGATTCCAAGCTTCAATAATACTCGTTATTTTTCATTTTAAGCAGTTTTTTTTCCTGTGTGAGAATTGTTTCTCAGCGCACAATTAAAGATGCATTTACCATCACTTGTATTAAAGTTTATGTCACACGTAAGTGGCCTTTATGAAAGGAAAATGATACTTTTTTAAATTTTGATATTTTATATATATTCAATTTTTAATTTGAATTACAATTTATACTTATAAACTGAAAGGTTGACCAAAATCATATATTTTCCTATTTGGCGACAGCCATATATATATAATATAGATTAATTTCTAAGAATAAGTTGACATATAAATTAAATTCTATGGAGAGTTGAATGATTATTCCTATGAGCTTTAGCCGCCTTTTAGATATTATAAAGTATAAACATTAATCATATTATGGTGTTATGATATTAAGGGCTATACATTATGGTGCTTGATAACTGTAGATCCGAAAATCCATTTAGGTTTTAGAGTTCTCTTAATAGATAGGGATGAGCCTTCAATATCTAGTCTTTAGGTGGGTCGTTACTTGAGGGCTTACTTATTCCGTTTTAAGTGTTAGTGCCAGATATATGGAGGGCTATTTGTCATAGGAGTTATATGTGAGTAAATAATGCTTTTTGTTATGGTGCACAACATAATTTTTAGTCATAGTATTCATCAAATCATAAGTTATATTCAAATAATAATATTATAATAATTAATTTTTCTATTTGTTATTTATACCCATAAAGCCTGAATGAATGTAGAAACAGACTATAATAGCCCTTAGGCAAGGTATAACTTGACACCCATATATATTACTAGGTATATATATATAATATATATATATTTTGAATTATATCGATATATCAATACTAGATATATCAGTATATATATATAGTAGTATTGTTTATATAACTATATATAATGTATATCAATAAAAATTATTTTCACACGTAAAAAAATTTGCAAATACTACTATATGTGGTATGCTTATATATAACTTATTTTCATCTAAAATATCGTATATATATTATTTTAATATATATATATTATTAATATTAATATAGTCTAATATTATATATGAATATAATTAATATCATATATAATCTATAATATATTTATTGTATATTATTATATTAATATATATATTATAGGCAATAATATGCTTAGTTATCAATACTTAATTGATATAGTACTATTCACTAAGGAAGAATGTACATTACAATAGCTTTATTTATCTTTTCATCGTATGGATCATTAAAAGACTTGTTAATAATTTTCCATTCTTATTTTTTAATCTCGTGAGATATATTTAATTAGCCTTCTAAACAAGAAGACAAAACAATTTCGTAAATTTCTAATTATTTCACATAGATTAATATGAACAACCATTTATATAGTACATGAAATATATGTTTACCATTTACGCTCATACTACTAAGTAATTATTTGGAAATTATTTTAAAACATTATTGTATTTTTATGCTTTCTCATTTATTTTTTATAATATAAACTTTGTTTTCTCTGTATAGTTATGCCGTAGATAATTATTTCACAATCTGTATAGGTAAGCATGGAAATATAATAATGTAAGTTTTTGTATATTTTTTTATTTTTGTGGTCTTATTCTTCAAGCAATTATAAAATATTTGTAAATTTTATAAGATTACTCAAAAATTATTTTGATAAAAAGGAATTATTAATTTCCCCTGTGGATTTTCTCACGACTAGCCGTTTAGTGGACACTTTTCACTTATTATAAATTCTTACTTTCTATTAGAAATACCATATTCCCTTTCGCCATTGAATCACGGCCTTTCTTCTTTTCACTCAAGTGTAATAAGTATAATATGATGTGCATATGAATCTCTTGTCACAAAATATGGGCGTTATATTATATATATGTATAATATATTAATATATATATATTATATATATATATATATATATAATTATAAGGTTAGTATTATATAGTATTATTAATGATTAATATATTAATATTATATAAATACATTAAATATATATAATATATATAATATTATATGGATGTATTAATATAATAGTATTAGTATTATATAGATGAAATTTTATAAAATTAAATAGTATATATACCGTCCTGAATATATCTACGAGTCTCTACTACTTGATGTGAATAACAGATATGAGATTGAAATTGTATTTACTTTAATAAATTAGTAATTAATCATAATTATTACCAACCGCTATGCTCAATATATATATATACATAATTGACATCCATTAGTTAGTCTATGTTTCACAAGTTCGAAAGCAGGGAAGAGATAATATATTAACAATAATGTTACAAGCATAAAATGCCAACACTTTACGATATATAATGAAGTTTTCTATAATCAACGCTATAAATGTCTACTGGGCAATAACGGCGCACTCAAGGTTACTTAAAATTGTATACTAACATAATATGTAGTGATATACACTACTTTTCTACCATCTTAACTGATAAGTTTATTATGATGCAGGACTATAACAATTATTCTACTCACACACACTTTTTAAATGCGTTATAGCTCAACGCCAGGAGGTTTGTACGTTCCTCAGCAAGTTAGTACTTGCTTTAATGATTTCAAATTTTCTTAAAAAATATGTTAGTCTTTGTACACTGGATTGTTGGTATTTAACAATACGTTGGACTCTGACCAATGCTAATAGATATCCAACCTTATGAGTCACAACCTTGCCGATAATAATCCGCCACATTTAGTATGCACCGCCAATATAATAATAATATAATAATAATAACTTAATAATGAATAACATTAATAATAACAATATTTGATATAATACTATAATATATAATAATAATAATAATTAATAATAATTATATAAAATAATTATAATATATAATAAGAATAAATAATAATAATCAATCCTACAACTCTGGTGGTCACACTTATTTTTGATATAATTAATAATTGTAAAGGGTTTTGAATTATCTTTATCTAGGCACTTATAGACGAAGTAATATTTTGTATAATTAATTGTGTTCTAGCCAAAAGATGTGAGGTCTGTATGCGCAGGTCCTCACGGTATGGCCGACAGGCGGAAGGTGTCAACACTTCATCGAATTTTACTTGAGTGTCTCATATTAATCAGTGAAAACCTAGATATATCTATGCTTTTTGTCGTAGCACTGTAGGAAAATAATCTAGTACCGTTCATTATTCTCTCGTCACATGAATTAAACTATTTTACAAAATATACTCATAACTCTCATGTCTCATACTTCTTTATGAGAAAATGACTGAATATATAATATCTTTCACTTATCAGCATCTCACACTTACTTTTATTAAAGAGTGCAAAATTTAAAAAAAGATATCCATTTGGCTATTTTTTTAATTCGTCCAAAGCTTCTGGCAACGTGATCTTTAATGCATCGTGCTCTTTGCTGTGCGAGTACTCAATACAAGAGTAGTCTAGAACGTTTCGATAGATCGTGCTTGTATTTTCAATAGTCTTGTACTTTCAAAAGAGTCTTGTACTTTCGATAGAGTCTTGTACAAAGTCATACAACTTATCACTTACTTGTCATTTAACTATCTGTACTATGATAGAGTCCCGATTTCATTCATATTAAGCACAAACTGTGAACATTTTGTTCAAAGTTTGCTTAAAACATTGTTCAAGTTTGTTCTCAAATAAATAAACCATCAATGCTTAGTATCAACCATTCAAGCTATTGTTCAAATGCTCAAAAATCTTTTTTTTGTTTTTTTTTCTTTTTGTCTATTCTTACCTTTTTTTTCTGGATTTTGAGAAATCGTATTTGACTGCGATTGAAAGTGAATTTTTAGGGTTTGGTAAATATAATACTATAATATAATAATAAAGATATACAAAAGAAATATAGGCCCTATCCAATATCTATTTTAAAATTTTGATTATTATTATATATATATATATTTTAATATTATTTAATAAGTAATATATGTTCATTTTTCCAATCACGTTTCTAAAATTTGTTTTCATTTTGAAAAGAGAAAATTTAATAGTATGTTTATACCTTTTTTTTCATTCTCTGAGAAATCATAGTTCTAATAGTTTATGTACAGAAATAGAGTTATAATGGTAATATAATTATAATTATAGTGATATATATTTTTACCTTATTATTATTAGTTACCAATGCTCATTCTTTCATATCTATAATCATCTTTGGTAATATACTATATAATATTGAGATATCTTATCCAAGATTATTTTTTGTTATTTAAGCACGAAAGATTTTCCCTGCTACTTTATATATATATTTTCTTGCAGAGAAGTAATCGAGAGCAATATTGTTTGACGGCGATTTAACCGTATACGCCATGCTTTAGAGACATTTTAGGGCGTACGTTCTAGAAGAAAATGTAGTTAATTAAATAAGAGATACTCAGAATCTGTTGGTATTAGGTTTTGAATTTTGGGGTTTTAGTATTTTTTTTCTTTTGGAAGAGGTTTGCTTCCTTTATTGATTCAAATGGTTAAAAAAAAATGAATTAAATTGGGTTAAGTTAAACGGAAACTGATTTCACTATATGTTATTAGATTAAGATTATATTTAGAAAGAAAGATAAATCTTAAATATTAATGATGGACTAAAGTTACCCATGCATGGAAACCACATTAATCTGAGCACGCCCACTAAGTCGGAAATACGGATAATTGCTATTTCATGTCCAATTCGCGACAACTGGATGGTCCCTGGTAAAACTGCAAGGTCAGAGAGTAATTTTAGAGCAATGCACATATGCAAATTAGCTTCAATCGCGCTTTAACGCATGTCCAAATCACTATTTGAGGTAAAAAGCTCTCCTCGTGCCTGACAATATGAAATACCGTAACGTATCTTTCCAATTAAAAGCAAAAAGAACAATAACTCTGCCGGAATTCACGGAATGTCCATTCGTATATCGCATCCCATCTTAGAAATGTTATTATATCGTTTGTGTCCACACCATGCATTTTAATACTTATCCATGCTTGATGGCGGAATGCTCCTAGCGTTGATATACCTTTATATTTTCAAAGTTCTCTTCTTTGAGACTAATCCATCCAATTAAACTAATGTGAGAGAATACTGATTGAATTAATCTATAACTGCCACTTGTTAAAGGACTATCGGATCACAACGTACCGAATCACCTGCAGTAATAATCTTTTGATACTCTCCTTCAATCTTTTCTTGGAGTTTTCTCACTCATATCAGTGCTATACCAGTCTAATACATGACACTTAACACGTCGAGTTCGAGAGAATATGAAGGTTCTATTCGTTCTTGATACTGTGCCTTTCGCTAGAATGTCGATCACAGTGACCGCTTTCTACTCGGGGTGTTAATTAGGAACCGAGGTCCATGTCACAGCCTTAAAGTTTTTGTCTGAGGCGTCTGGAGAGTTGAAATTTGTGATCTTAAGATGTGATACTTTTCTTTAAACGTCGTTTTAAACATAACAGTTACCACAGAAAACGAGTTATTCATCTCTCTCTTTTTGTCGTTCTGAATACAACAAAACTATGATCTGGTTTCATTTTTACTCTTCTGTAGTTAAACTATGGTCGACTTCAATAAATAACGGAAAATAAAATAAATTTCAAGAGTGAATTAAAATAATATTTAATATAGTATTTCCTATTGGGTATTCAATATTTTATTGTGAAACTCACCTCTATAATGGAAAAAGAAATATGACTTTTAGAATTGGTAATCTAAAGATTGCTAATTTCTTTTTAAAAAGAGTTTTATAAATCCTTCAACTTTTCAACATGTAATGGATAAAGTAAAACAAAGATGTCTTTTGACACATAACATTTTAAAATGAAAAGTGTTATTAAATATTATTATTATATATATATATATGATATATATATATAGTATTAATATATTATATATATAAATATATATATATTATATTATATATATATAATATTAATTAATATATATTATATATATATATATTATATAATATTAATAAATATATTATATATATGGCTAGTTTTTTGTTGACTCATATTTTTTTGTGCTTTATATTTTTGTGTATTGCTTCAAGAAATCTCTTTGGTGTCATGGAGTATTTCCTCTCTCTTCTACATACAATAAGGTAAACCCCGTTGTTAGTAATTTTATTCTTGTGGGTCCGAACGTAAGAAACTGAAGTCTCGTATCCCCCTCTTAATCCGCAAAACAAAAAAAGACTCAACGAAATGCCTTATAAGTGCGATGACTGCAGAAAAAGCACTTATTAGAGATCAAATGGGTTATGTTAATATAGCATCAAGAAAACAAAAGGGTGGAGTGTTATGATTTTTTATAGGCACCTATCTCCTTCTTTATCACTAATTATTATAAGCTATTATTTCCTTTTTAGATTTTAACGTTTCGATTGGTCGGAATAAAAGAACCACTTTTGAACGGCTCGAATAAATATTCCCATGGATGCGTATCAAATTTATTTTTCTATTTAGTTTCTTAAGAGAAAAATTCAGTTATTTTATAATCAACACATTTTTGTTTTCTAATTTTTGGTTAATATTTCTGTTACTTTTATATTACCTTCGATATTTATTTATATAAAGATTTTTTCATAAAATGTTTATATTACTGAACGTAATGTGTTTTATGTTTTTCAAATATTAGGAAGTAATAGTGTCATAAGATGTTTTTTCGAATCGTCTCTTTTTTTAATTTATTACGTTCTATGTAATCTAAGGGACATTACGTTAAACTTTATGTTATTGTCTGGTTTGTGATGTCGGCCTTTACCTCTTTGGGGCATCAGCTTTTACATATTTCCCATACTTTTTTTAAAAATGTAACACCATATTAAATTAGTTTCTTTATCATTTTATGGATATATTTAATTTCTAAAACTTTACTATAAATTCTCTTGAGGAATTCATTCATAAAAAATATTTAAATTCGCTCTTAGACGTAAATGTCTCGTGTTTCGATATCATCTTATACCGCACTATATTAGATAACGAAAAAAAAATGAAAAATGGGACTACCAATTTTTCTCATTTCATATTTTATATATTAATAAAATTATTTTATTTTTTTATTATATCTTTGTGTTTTTAATTATTTTAATTACATTTTTAGGTGCATTCTTTTTTGTTTTATGCTATTTTATAATATAACCGGAACAATACACTGAAGCTGTCGTGGTAGGTTAATACTCGCTGAAGAAAAAGCCGGGGATGAAACTTTTAAGAATACATATTAATAAATAATATATCAATGGCCTATATACTCACCGACTCCAATCAATTACCTGAACTCTCTTAATCTTGTAAAACCTATCTCTAATTTCTACAAGAACAATATAATTTTGGATAATTTTTAAGACATTAAAAAGTTAATAATAAGGGATGTTTGAAATTCTTAAAAGTCATACAAAGAAAGCATAAATAATCCTCATATATACGTCGGGGACGTTGAGTTGTATATAATATGGTCTATATACTAGAACGACTGCTCATGAGATAATATCATCTCCTTCATAATTTATTTACCTTTTTTTTATATACTTATTGTATATATTCTTTAACATATTGATTATATCTAATTCTATCTAGAATTATTAAATAAAGTTGTAAATTATCTTTCATATGCTACTAACCTCTGATACTTTGTTCTAAATTTATTTCTAAAATAGTGATAAATCTTAGATCTAATACTAACTCATCATGCATATTAACCATTTATCTGACGCATACCAATTTGGAAATTAAATCAGTTAAGTACTTTATTGATTAATTAATTATGTTAAATATTAATGGTAGTACTAAATTCCAACTCTCCTTCAGCATAACTAGTTCACAGACATACTTTTATAAGTTTTTACCATTATTTCCGTTTAATTTATCTCTTAATTCAATATATCTCAATAATTTGTATAGTTAAAGAATTTGATGATATGGTATATTCTTGATACTCAATTTATGTATTAAGATCACTTTTTTAATATCATCCAATATATATATTAAATATTTAAATTTTATACTTATGAAATTCTAAATTATTTACTGAATATCTTCTCCTCAACATTATACTTAGAGATAAATTATCTTTAAAACTTACATATTCAATTTAAATACATTAATTATTACTTTCCTATCTCTAACTTCGACCATTAATATAGCATTAGTCTATATAATGATGAATACTAATGATGCTATCTCACTTCATTCTCTAGTATAATAATTAATTATTTCTTAGCTTTCAATATACATAGTATTTTATTATTTTATTTATCTTATTATCAGAATTAAATAATATAAATTTTTAAAGTTATGAAACACTGTTTGTCACTATCAATATTGTTATTAATATAATTAAGATGGCTTTCAAACCATATCGTGTCATGAGTATCAGCTGATAAGAAAAAGGAGTTATCTACATTGCGGATGTATGAATGCCTAGGGCATGGATAGGGGGACAGCTGCCCCTAAACCGCTAGCAATATTGAGTGGGAAAATCTGAATGTATCGAAAACTTTTATAAGAGAGTGTGCTGTGAAATGAGAAACTCTTGCAACGTCCTACCTCAATAATTGGAACATAGAAAAAACCGATTTTACAACACCCAGAATTTCAATCACTAGATATTTTATTTTCGTAATAGCATATAAGCAGTTGCTCGATTAGATTAATGGTTTATGTTAATTGTTAAATCTCTTATCACACAAGCTGAATAACAGTGAATATATGTAGATACTAACATATAATTAATATTTACTTACTTTATAAGAAAAATCCATAAACTAATTAAACAAAAAAAGATATTATTGTAAATAAATTGATAAAGTAAAAGACAAATACTAGCAACTGTATCTCCGAAACTGTGAACAATAACCATGTTCATAGGAATTTTTTCCTTTTCACTAACCCATACTAACATCCTCCAAAATATTAACTTCTTTTAATTAATATACAGTACATTTATTAATAAATACTGCTGCTACTATCATCAAAAACTACTAAATAGCACTTATACTAAATCCTTTCCGGCTTACTACTATAGTAGCTCTCGTTTTCTTGAAATTGCAGTCATAGTCTTATTAGCAAAACGCTAGAAAAGACACTATGACATAATATTATCTTCTACACTAGATAATGACGCTAGGTCGAGGATAAGACAAAATTTTACATTCATTGGATGAGATAATTTTTTAAGATCATCCTTCATGATCATTTATCAAAGATTTGTATCGTCATTCTAATAAAGGAAAAGATATACAATTTATAATTGGAAAAAATAAGAATTAACTCAACATTCGCGAAAAATGCTCATTATTCTGATTAATATTGTATTTGTCGACAAAATTATTATATTAAACTTGCCTTTTTGGAGACTCGAGGAGAAATAAGTCCAATTCACAATCTACATCATGCAATGGTTTGCGTACATCAAGAAATTCTGATCCTCACATACAGCGATGGGTGTTCAAGAGTGTATCCTAATAATATCTGACACACAACATATAGTAAAAAGCAGAACAATAATGTCACTAATATATAGTTATTCAGCAAACAGTTATGATAAAAAATCTCTATATTGTTCCTCTTCGTCTGCTGAATTTGGTAATTGATTTTGATGAGCTTAGAGTGAACCGCAAATAAAGCTTATGCCTACAGAATACTGACAGATGAGAGCATCGATAGATTAGGAAAGGAGTAGCTGTTATATGGTGAATAGTGTTTGGATATTTTATAAAACGATGTCTTATTTATGTTCTCTTTGAAGTTGTTATATCTGGTATGTGGTAATTTGTTTTGTTTTTTATTGGATCATTTCGATATACAACTATGGTCACATCTAGTGATAATAGGGCTATAAATAATAAATGTGGAAAAAGAATCGATATTTTGGATACCTGATGGAAAGACTAGCAAACGGTTACGATAATTATTCAGCATCTAGCTCTGTATGAACAAACTTTATTAATTATTGTCAAAATATTTGAGTCGGGTTAACAGTTATTCCTAGACGAGCGTAAAAGTGTAGAAACTAGAACACATATTGAACGTTCATTATTCACTCGTCAAGTTATATAATCTCTATCAACGGAATTTATGGAAAACAAATATTATTCTCTTTATCCCTTACTTAGACTTTATCAGTTTCTCTGGAATTGCAACTTTCTAACAAGGTTTATAACCTCCATCTCAACTAGTTCTTCATATATAAACTACATACTTATTTTTATTATTATAGATGTTTATTATTAAAATTGATAGATTATTTTTATAGAGAAAACACAAAAAATATTTTAAAGAACTGCAATATATAATTTTAATAAATAAATATTATATATGATAATTCTGGAGACATGGTATATCAAAGGCCCTGGGTGTGATAATTAAAAATTTAATAAAAAAAAAATAAGAATAAATAGTAAGAGTCTAGTAAAATTTATAGATACTAAACAGTAGGTGGTAAATTATAGTGGCTGAAATTATTAGCTCTATTCCCTCGCAATAACGATAAACATGCTCTGTGCACTATGTACATTTTAGTCGTGTCTCACAATCGTCAGCACAACTATGATGCATGAGGTCCTTTGTGCACGGATGTAGCAAGTTGTGGGGAGATATAAAATATATAGTGGCAGAAAGGAGGATGTTCGAGTACAAAACAGAGAGTTTCGTATTTTCGTGGAAAGAGAAATAAGGACCTAGAATACCATTGCATAGCCAACCTGTGGTTGGCGTCGTGCCCTGTGCAACTCTGGTTTGGACTATATTCTCAATGCGCGTGGGTAGTGAGCGGACAGTTCCGGACCTTGTGATGAGTTAAGTAATAATTTAGATGCGTACAACGTAACTTCTTGACTGATGTAGCAGATTGTGTCCTGCAATAACGGCGCGATCGAAAGTAACCTTCAATGTTGGGAGTGCTCGATTTTCTTTTGCGCTGTTTTTCTGGTCGAGTTTGTGCTTCACTTCAAGCACATGCTGCGAGTGAATCTGGGTAATCGTCGGGGTATCTTTTCCAGGGCTCCATTTGCGGATTGGGCTATAAGATTTGAGGTTTACGGCCACTCATAGATAAGTTGGTGAAAGTGTGTACGTGTGGACGAATTCCGAGGGGTGTTAGTGTGGCGCGGCTTGCATGGTGTCTTTTCAATAGCTAGCTTCCCTCCTCGACCCTTTTTTTCGGCCGACCTATTTGTTAGAGGGTGCCTGGATGCATTTTGCCCTTTCCTGGCAGTAACCCATTAGAAGCAGCCCCCTGTGTAGGAATATGGGGCTTTTCCTTTGTTGCACTACCCACAGAATGGGGTTCTTCCGAACCACCCATTCTGTGAATATTAAAATATTTATCGAGTTTTCAAAGCAGTGATATCGAAGAAGGAGATTTGGAAAATTCCGATGAATGCACTCTTGGTTTAGTGGGCACAGTGCGATATTCGGGACTAGTGGCAGACGCCCTACGGTTACATCGTGTATGACGGGACGAGACGCTGTTGTCTGATGATGTCCGACAGCTCGCTGGACGCGGAGGTGTTGAAATTTTTTTCTGATACTTCTTATTGAAATTGCTGTGTGCAACAAGTAGGTCACTGGGATGCGCGCCATGACCGGTCGTTTCCCTTAGAACTTTGTCCGGTTGCTTCCTGTGCCCATGAGGCAACAACGGCATGTCCTGAAGACATGCCGCGTAACCCCAGAAGGGTTTCCAACCACCCTTTTATGGATTTAAATGAGTATCGAGTTTCAAAGCAGGTAGATGTCCTGAAGCAGGAGATTCGTCGGAAAGAACTTCCGGAGATTCCCTTTTTTTTTTGGGGGGGAGGCGGATCGGGACTAGTGGTAAAGCCTCTTGAACATTGTCTAACGGCGACGCTGTATTCGATGGTTCGAGTCCTGGCGCAAGTGAAATTATTTTTTCATCTTATTATTGCAATTTTGTCGGTAACAAGCATTTTGTGCGCCTTTTGGGCGTTAATTAATTTTTCTGAGTAGGTTGCCTCCTGTTACCCATGCAGCACCCCAGTAGTAATGCCGTGGTAGCCCAGAGGGGGTTCCAAACCAACCCTGTCTGTGGGTTTAAACTAAGTAATGAGTTTCTAAAGCAGTGAATATCGCAAGCCAGGAGGTTTGAACAAACTTTCCCAAGAATGCCTTCTTTTTATTGGGAGGTGGATCGGACATCGGACAAGTGGTAGAGCTTCCTGTACACTGTCTAACGGCGACCTGCTGCTCGATTGGTTCGAATCCTGGCGCGAAGTGAAATTTTTTTACTTCTTATTGAAATTTTGTGGCAACAAGTAGCTCTTGTGCGAATTTCGGGTTCCTTGACTTTGGTCGGTTTGTCCTGTAAACCCATGAGCACCCTTGAAGAATGCCGTGTAGGCCCAGAAGGGGGGGTCCCAACCACCCTTCCGTAGATTTAAATAAGTAGCCGAGTTTCAAAGCAGTGATATTCGAATCAGTAAGATTTTGAAAACTGAAGTGGAAGGCTTCTGTTGACAGAATCAACTCGTGGTAAGAGCCTCCTGAACATGGTCCTAACGGCGACGCTGTTGTCGATGGGTTGAGTCCTATTAACCGTGAAAATTTTTTTCTCTTATTATCTGCTAAAATTTGTGGCAACAAACATTTTCTGCGCTTCTTGTCGGTTCCTTGACTTTGGTCGGTTGCTCTGTAACCCCAGGAGCACCGCAGAAGAATGCCGTGTGCCCCAGAAGGGGGTTCCGAACCACCCTTCTGTGGATCTAAATAGGTATTGAGTTTCAAAGCGGTGAACAAGTCATGAGACAGAATTTGAAAACTTCCAAGTCAAAGGGGCAGGCGGATTGGAACAGTGGTAGAGCCTCCTGTACATGTCTACTGGACGCTGTTGAGTCGATGGTTCGGAGTCCCTGGCGCGAGTTGAAAATGTTTTTCGTCTTATTATTGCAAATTTGTGGCCAAAAAGTATCTTGTGGTGCCCATGTCGGCTTTATTTGACTATGGTCGGTTGCTCCTGTAGCCCAGGAGCACCCCCAGAGGAATGCCGTGTAGCCCCAGTTGAAGGGTATCCAATCACCCTTCTTTGGATTCATTTTAATAAGTATCGAGTTCCAAAGCAGTGATTCATCGACAGCAGGAGATTGAAATCTTCCGAGATGCCTTAATTTTTGGGGAAGGAGGATTGGACTAGTGGTAGAGCCTCCTGAAACATTGTCTAACGGGACGCTGTTTGGGTCGGTGGGTTCGAGTCCTAAGGGCGCGAGTGAAGAGTTGTTTTTTCGTCTTATTAATTGCACAATTTTGGTTCGCACAAGCATTGTTTTGCGCCATGTTAGCGTTCCTTGGACTTGGTCGGTTGCTTCCTGTAAACCCAGGAAGACACCCCATGTAGAATGCCGTGTGGCCCAAGCAGGGGTTACAAACACCATTCTGTGGATTTAAATAAGTATCGAGGTTTAAAGCAGTGATAGAATCTTTCCGAGCAGGAAGATTTGAAAACTTTCCCGAAATGCCTTTTTTTTTTGGCGGAGGTGGATCGGACTTCAGTGTAGAGCCCTAGTTATATGATGTCATCAATTGTCTTAACGGCGACGCTGTTTTAGTCTGCGTGGTCGAGTCCTAGACGCGAGTGAAATTTTTTTTCAACG
Source organism: Trachelipus rathkii (assembly GCA_015478945.1). NCBI lineage: Eukaryota > Metazoa > Arthropoda > Malacostraca > Isopoda > Trachelipodidae > Trachelipus > Trachelipus rathkii. The sequence goes on from JABUQX010121442.1 coordinate 26,024, forward strand.
TACTTATTATTTTGCCAATTGTGTATCAAAACCGAACATGGTGGCCCAGTTGTGACGATGCTTGGGTCTTTGCTATTGTACCCAGGAGCCCCCGCAGAAGAAGACATGCTACGACCCCAGCCCAGGGGTATTGAAGCCCCATTCTGGAATTGTAATGAGACACTTTTATCAGAAGGGTTCCGATTTAAATATCATCTATTAAAAGAATACATGGAAAATCTTTGATGAAAATTTTCATTACATTTTTCAATTTTATTAAAAAAAATACAAAAAAAAAACTTTTCTTGGGTGGGGTGTAAGATTTCTGGATTTTTGACCTGTTCTTCCACATAATGTCAAATAAAAATACTAGAATTTTAGAGATAATTCAAATAGTTGAAGCACTAAAAAACACGATTTTAGCGTACTAATGAGATATGTTTACCCAACTCATACTAAATGATATCATTTTTTAAATAGAAAAGGAAAAATGTTTTTATAGACAATCTAGAGGTCTGATAATACCTATGCTTTCTAAATTGGTATGAGATTTTAAACAAGTCAAAGGCTGTTCGGTGGACACACGTTAGCATTCAATGACTGAGTATGATGAAAAGAAATTCAACCTGTTATAATATGTCATAATGTTAAGGTTTTTAAACCAAAATTTCCACGTTTTAAAAACTTTTTTTTCCCTTTCACTTACTTTTTTTGGTCAGGAATATATCGATTTCAAAAAAATTGAATTTTAAGAAAAACGCGAAAACTTTTTTTGAAATCTTTATTTTTTTTTTCAACTGTAAAACATTTATTTCCTTATATATAATTATATGATAATATATAATATATATACTAATATATATATTAATCTATTATACTATATAATACTATATATATATATATATATATATGTATATATATATATAGTTTCTATAATATAATTAATGATTATATATTATATATATATACTATAATATATTATGTATAGATAAATTATGATATAGGCAGCGTTGTGGCGTGCTATTCGATGCAGACACGTATAAGACTATATATCATATTATGATATAGTATTTTATATATATCAATATTATACTATAATATTTATACTATGTAGTATAGTGAATATAATATATAATATGAGTTGTATGAAAAATATAACCACACGAAGATATGGTTTCGTGATATAGTCATGAATAATATACTGGTATATATTTCCCTATTACATACATAATATTAATATATATATAGATGAATAAAATAATTATATATAGGTATATACATTTATATATGATATAATAATATATGATGAAATATAATATATATTGATATATATTAGAATTACTAGATATATTATGGTGTATATTTTTTTGACACGAATACCACGGCAATTCTTTCGATGCTATGCATTATTAATATAATTAATGATATATATATATATGATATTTATTATATATGATATAATAATATATACTATTATATATAAAATATAATATCATATTATATGATCGTATATATATATAAAAATATAGTGATATATATTATACTTAATATATTACTACTACTATATATAAGTATATAGTCAATATAATAATATATTATATAGTAATTAATTATAGTAGTATAATTAGTATGATATCATATAATACTTGTTAGTCGAGAGTAGTAGTATGATATATATATAGTACTAAACTCGATATATAATTATTAAATATATATATGTATATACTATTAAATATTACTATATACTTATATATTATAAAGTATATTATATATAGTATAATATATAATATAAATTATATATAACGTATATATACTTTAATATTATATAAGTACTATATATAGATTATTATATTAATATATACGTATATATAATTGAATTTCAATATAATACGACATATATTTTAATTAATACTTATGTATATATAGTGATGATATATTTACATACTAAGGTATATTAGATATATATAATGTACATAAGTACTAGTGTATATATATCTTATTATAACTAGTAGGTATACTAATAAATCACTGATGATATGGACTCACTACTATATAATGATTAAGTCATTAGTATAATAGGAATATGATATATATATAATAATATATTACAGTATATATATATATATATTTTATACATATATATAGTAGTATACAATATAGTACATATATGTGAATAATATATATATATTAATCAGTATACTATATATATATAAGTATTATACTGAAAATATTTAATATATTAGTATATATTAATGTGATATATATAGGTATAGTAATAGTTACATTTAAAGGTTTGCCCCTGTATGTAATATCTAGTAATTCACTATATATATTATATATATATAATAATGATATAATATATATAGTGTTTATAAATATATCGATATGAATATTTAGGTGATATATTGCAATGTCTTATATTGATAAGGTGAATCATAATATAATAATATATAACGTATAGTATATGTATATATATTCCCACACCAAAAGGAAAATAGAATTTCTCAAGAACTTTGGCTCCCGGGCTGGATGCACGAATTCCGGCTGCCGTCCGGCTTCAGTTCCAGCCTCCGGTTTATGGCCACAATCTGAAATTGTTAGAGCACTTCTTTTGGTAATTATTTTCACTAAAAAACTATTTTTGGAAACAAATATCCAAGTGCTCCTGCTCCGGCTTCGGGCTCCGTTCCGACTAGGATTCTGCCACTCTT
>JABUQX010121443.1:5000-15598 GCA_015478945.1 Trachelipus rathkii
AAGGTCAAAGGGCACGTGGTCTTCAGCTGGAATTTCAACGTAACCGTCAGGCTTTAGATACCTGTTTTTGATTTTAAATTTACGTTCACCGCCATTCCTTGCATGTTCGATTCGCTGACCCTTATACATCTCCATGAACGTAAGCCACTTCACACCGTCATACGAGTAGTTTGAATCATCAGTACGACCTATATGGGCCAGTGTGTTTTCAGGCATGAAATGCATTTTATATATCATGAATGATAATGCAGCAATGGTAGAACATTCAAGCAGGCAGTCAACTTTATGATCCTTAAGGAAGATACCCCTGAATTTCTCGAAGGATTGACGAAGAATATTAACATCTTGTTCACAATAAGAAATACATTCCTTCATGATATCGTAGTCCTTATTGTTAAATGTTTGATACCAACGCTCAAAATCGGCCTTTTCACTGTCGGACATGCGATGTGTCTCAAAGGTTTCCTTATCCGGAATTTTACCCTTGTAATTTATATTCTCAAGGGTAAGAAAGCAGTAAGGAAAGAATCCTTTAGAAAGCTCACCTGTAATGCCCATGCACTTAGGGAGTTTTTTCAGAGCACAGGGCATAAACATTAACGTGTCCTTAAACTGGATATTGTGGTTAGCTGTATAGTTATTTTGGTTCCAATGCTTCACAGGGCTAAGATATGGAGTGACGCGGGTGGTTCGGCGGGCAGTTTGCCGTAAACAAAACTGATCGGTCGAACCTACCTCCATTATGAGCCGCAACTAGAATGTTAGATTTCTTGTGTTTTTCAGCAAATCTGAATATATAATTGAGAAATAGATCGACAGGGCACTTCTCATACTCTTCTGTTGCTTCCAGATTCAGCTTGAATATTTCAATTCGGCCAGTTCCGCAAGTCTTACACGGTGATGAATTGTCTAGTTCTTTCTCACCGCAGTCACTGCATACTAGCATGCTCACTAGAATATAAGGCAACATATCTGTTTTTATGCGTCCTCCTTCCTCTTCACGAGTATTATGATTATAGGTTTCGATATCATAATAAAACGTGAAGGTTGGCTTACGCTTGGCGAAAGCATCATCTGTAGGAACCTTGATTTTTTTCATGAAACATTGGTGATTATCGCCTTCTATTCCGTACTTCACGTCGCATACTCCACATTTAATATGCATGCAGTCATGTAGATGTTTGCCCTGTTTATTTGCTACTATCTCATTGTCACATAATGTACACACGTTAAGGTATTTGCATGTGAGGTCTTCATGTAATTTAAGACAAGCCTCATTATAGAAGTCACGATTGCAATCATCACAGTGTAAAAGCGTAGATGTATCGCCCGGCAAAGCTTTACATTTATAAGTTAAGCATTGTCCGCACCTGTATTCAGTGCATTCGTTTTGTAAATGAAATTAAATGGTCTGTGAAGCCAGTATAACATTGATGGCAAAAACAGGACCCTTTGATAAGCCTTCGGATCTACACCACCCCAAACCACCTTGATGGAATCTCCTGGAAAAGGATAATAATGGGTTTCCTTGGGATCATATCCTATTACAAAAAGAGGTAAGTCCCTATTCTGTTCGTGAGGCTTAAACATTATCTCGAGTTTGTCATGCTTATCTTTAGAGAAAACGAATATTCTACATTTAAGTGTTTCCTCTATTACTGCAAAATCCTCAGCCTTTAGGGGAACTTCATAAGTCAGACCGCACTGATTTGCGATCTCTTTACCTATTTCATGTAGGTCATGAGGTTTAAATTTTTTTATTTTAGGCGCAGCTTGGCCTGGTTTTTTAGGTACATGAGTGTGGAGCTTATAGCAGGCGGCTATAGCCCTGAACCCACATCCTACACTGGTTCTTATACTCCTATTCTCGTTATTTATACCTAAGTGTACTTTATTGACGTAGGGGTGTATAAAGTTCACAGAAGAAGGGTCAATTGGACCATTACCCTCTGGATTATGACATATCTGAACATCTACAATGAATTCATCCAGCATGGCTTGGTCTCCTGACTGAAAGAGCTCTAGAAAACGATCCGATAAATACTGCGCCAGATTTGGTAGGGAAATCATCTCATGAGCTATTCGTATATGGAATTGCCCTCCGTTCCTATCCGTGAAAAGGAAACCTGCACGGAGGGTATATTCCCGATATACCACTACTTCTCGTACCTGTTCTATCACGCTGTGTATGACACCTACTAGTACATCATTAATGTCTCGATTTCCATTAAAGATCCGTGCGGTGTCGATACGTACTCTGAAGCGGTGGTTATCGATAATCCCTGAATTACGCGTAGATCCTTCACGCGTGACTTTCAATAATTCTGTCGAGAAAGGTGCAGGCGGTTCATCAACCTCCTCCTCCTCATCGTCATGAAACACCTCTACGCGTGAAGGACCCGCAACAGCCCCGTCATCTACAATCCGTCCTGGATTCCCTTTCTGATTGCGTTTTTTCTGGAAAAAGAATGAAAATTCATAAACAATTGTGTAACATACTATTATGTAACAATATTTTTCAGTAATATTTTTCAGTAATATATAGAATAATTAGATTGTAACTTACCGAAGATTCCGAAGTTGGGATATTCGCTTCAGATAAGGGGGTGGGGGCATCTTCACGTGTATTTGGAGATTCAGCGGCTGCGTTAGTGCTTAAGTCTGATTGTTTACGGGTAGGTACTCCAGATGATTTCTGTTGAAAGGTGAAAAAGAACGTGTAAGCTAAATGTAGATTGTTATAGGTGTAATATACACGTATTCAAGAATTTGAAATATGCTTACCTTTCCTCGGTTTTCCGTCTCAGCATTGAGATGCGTAGAAGGATCTGGGTCGGCACGGTGTGTTTCGCTTGAATTGGATTTACCATCTACTGTATCACGACCTGTTGACTCGTTATGGTTTTGGGCTTCTACGATACGACGAAGTTTGCGACGTTCAAGTTTGGAGATTAACCTCTTCTTATTAGGACTGCGGGCTTTCCTGCGCGTATTCTATAGAGGGCAGAAAACATGTATGTAAATATAAAAATCAAATGTAGATTGTTATAGAACAGCTATAGAGATAAACAGGAAAATCATGTACTGAAATACACATACCATTCCTTGATTACCCTCCTCATTGGGTCGGCTTGTAGAAATACATCCCTCAGTAGGCTGAGCAGTGTTCGCTTCTTCCATAACACTGACTGATGCTTCTGATCTGCATCGTTCCTCATTATTCCGTTGAAGATTACGCCGCTCGAGTTTGGATATCAGTCTTCTCTTAACAGGACTAATTGCATTCCGATCACCTCCGACTTTATTGACACATTGACCCTTGGCTGCACACTGTAATGAAATAGCAATATAAGTATATATTTATATATAAAAAATTATCTATTGTAATAACGTCTATGAATATAATAACGTTTGAGAAATAATATAGAAACTTACTCTAGGTTGAATCCTATTATCAATAGCTTGTGGATTAAGAAATAAGTCCATCTTTCTCTCAGCTTCAAGTAGCGCTCGCACATATTCCTCATCATTATCCGTAGATATATCAAGATCAACTCCGTCAGTGTTCACTGGTACAGGATGGGGTATTTCGTTCTCACTATGTCTAAGCACCTTACGCTGCAAAATAAAGGTGAATATATATATAGCAGTATATATATATATATATATATATATGTATATATATATATATATATCATATATATAGGTCAATATATATTATATATATATATATATATATATATATATATATTATAATAATAATAATTATAATAATAATAATAATAATAATCACACACACACTATAATAATAATAATAATTTAACGGCACTTACCCTTTGTACATGGATTTGCTGTAGCCCCTGCCTTGACCACCATCACCTTCAACTGCATTTTCATAGGTCTTCGCACAGCTTCTACTAGTTCGACTCCTCTTCGACTACTCTACGAGTACGGATTCTGATACAGGTTCTCCATCTCCACTTAAAGTACGTTTTAATCCTCGTTTTTGATTAGTTCCAGACATATTTTCGCTTTTCTTCTTCTACAATTCTTTCCAAATAGCGTAAAACACTAAACAGAAATATATATATATATATATATATATATATATATATATATATATATATATATATATATATATATATATATATATATATATATATATATATATGCTTAATTAAATAAATTATTATATTATTAAGATTTCGAGCATATATATAATATATATATATATATATATATATATATATATATATATATATATATAGCATATATATATATATATATATATATATATATATATATAAGATATAGTTATAGTATATATATATATATATATATATATATATATATATATATATATATATATATATATATATATGGTTAATTAAATAAAACTTATTATATTATTCCAAGATTTCATGCATATATATACATTATTATTACATTAGAGCGTATGTAATTCACAGCCAATACGCGGCAGTCCTTGAAACACTCTGACTAAATATACCTTGACGTCAAGGTTTTTATATGCAAGAATTTAGCCCTTAGGGTATGTGTATTATTTTAGGCCTAATCGTCAACCATCGGTGCATGAGTGCGCGTAAAGGTTAACTAGTACACTTTAAAGTCTACATATGTACGTCAAATGAGGAACAATGTCTTAAATCTGATATATATATATATATATATATATATATATATATATATATATATATGAAAGAGGGGTTTTATGTAAACACCTTATATATGTATATATATATATATATATATATATATAAGGTATATATATATATTATTTATAGGAAATATTATTATGCCAGTAGCTTTCTTTAAAAATAAATGGAATACAAGGAGGAATCATACACTGAAACGCTATTATAAAAATATTCTTTTATTGAGTAAAATTACATCATTTTTAGAATTTCCTGAACAATAATAAAATCGTTGAGTATGGGATTTCTAGCTGAGAATACATTAACGAGATCTTCAAGAGGGCGCTTTTTAAGTAATCCTTGTAAAAAGTAAACGGCATAGAGTCCACATAGCTGTGACGAGTATGATTGTATCGGAAACGTTAAGGTTTTCATATAGCTTGAATTATTGTTTCTTAGGAATTGCTTTATATAATGGGATGAATATAACGTCGATTGATGCAGTGAATCAACTAGAATCATGCAGTTTTCATCAAGTTTGTACAGTACAGCCCAATGCCCCTGAGCAGTTTCCCATCTAGGTGAAGTGTTAAATATCAACCCTCCGTTTACTCTTATTTTTATATCTTCTAATTCATTACTGGCATACGTATGCTTGAAACTTTTTACTGCCTCCAGTAACACACCAAGTTCGGCCTCGTTCATGGCTATCCGCTTAGAAGCACGTTTCTAACTCTGTCTAGTTCAATGAGGCTCTGGTATTCCATATACACCAAGACTGAAACAGGAACCTGTAAGCTCGAAGCAAAATTTAAATTCAAGCCTAATGCGCCACTCGTTACAGCGCTTAAGTGAGTAGAGGCTGACGAAGAAAGGTCGGCTGTTAGTTCATAAGCATATAAATTAGAATTTTCAACGTAATCTTGTAGTGTAATACCCGTTCCTGAATCACTACACTGAACAGTTTGAGCTATCAGGTCGTAGAAAGGCCGAGAGCACAGCGACTCATAGGGAATGGTGCTATAAGACGTTTCGTAAGCCCTACCGTGTGAATGTCCATCGATTTGAAGACTGATCCGTTTTACATTGAAATGCTGGAATTTAAAGGTAGGCTTTTTATACTTGCCTGTTACAGCTGTATGTTCAAGCATGCCTACTACAACTTTCAAGGGTAGAGTAGCGTTAACAATGTTGGGAATGTTAATATTTGATAAACCAGGTGTAAAGTTAAAAATCTTTGTCTCCACTCGTATCAAGGGGTACTTTGCGGTTGAGGAAAGAAGTGATTTTTCAATTTCAAGATGTCTGTTAGCCGTGAGTTTCACTTTGCGTACATAAATATAGGTCTCCAACAATTTGAAAATTGGGGATGGTGGAGTACTCGTAACACCGCTTTTAGTGCTTACTTTCAATGCAAACTGTGGAGCAGCCCTAGTCAATTTCAACTTAAGTTCCACCCCTGGGAGTAGAAGTCGCTCCTGATTAAGTAGATCCCCCATTAGTCGACCGTAAAATTCGTATGTGTTACTTGGAGATTTCGCAGCCCTGTCAATATGCTTATCTACATCTTTAAAGCTGTAGAACCCACAGGATTGCAGGTGGGATTGTTTCGCATCTTCACTAAAGTTTAAAAGATTGTTGATGTAGCATTTGTACGGGTATAAGGCTGTAGCTGAATTAACAGGTGTTTCATTAAGGAATATTTCCAGCTGGCTGAAAGCGGTATACAAGAAGTTACTCTCAGTGTAAACGACATGATCATCGGATGTAGGTAGCTCGCTTCCATCTTCTGATAAAAGTTTCACTTTCAAGTATAAATGGATGTCGCAGGGATCGATGTAAAAGTCCCCCGAACCAGTTACTATAAACTCTAAAGGTGCATCGCTATTGGTAATCGAGTGAGTGGGGTTGATAGATACGTAATTGCTATTAAGCATACTAACTTGGGTTGGCGGAACATTGAAAAGATTTAGTTCTGATTTACAACAACCATGAGACGCACTGGTTAAGAAATGCATCCTGGTCGATGCAAAAGCTTTCGTTAAGAGAGACTAGAATATAAACCGCACTCTTATATCTTCACTAAATATAGGATATATATATCTGTGATCCCTCAGTTCCCTTTGTGACCCTTTTAAGCAAGGAAGCAAGTGTTTTTTTTTTTTTTTTTTTTTTTTTTTTTTTTTTTTTTTTTTTTTTTTTTTTTATCGAATTCGTGCAAAGAACTTGCTATTTTCCTGTGTTCAACATGCTCAGACTTAACCGTTTCATTCTAAGTACAGAATATTGTACAGTGGGAAGACAAATCTGCCAGACTGTGGAGTTTCAATTGTTTATAAAAGAAATCACGATGGCAGTGACTTTTACACGTGTACTAGTTCCCATGCAAACTACAGTAGCCAAATGTATTTATGAATACAGAAGAACTACTTAATGTATGTTTACATGCCGAAACATTCATTTCGCATAACATTACTATTCCTTCAGGTTTAGTCGGAGCAAAAGTAGTTATCAGCCAGAGTGTGAAGAGGAAACCTAAACAACTCACTATCGAGTTTTCAATGAAACATAACATAATCAGAATGGAGGTAAGAGTATGGAGAGCGTATAACTCGTGTACATTTAAACCCACGCGGTACGGATTCTTTATTACAGGAATACAACAGTTGAAGTATATGTCAGAGATTCGCAAGAGGGTGTTATTACAGAGTGTAAGGGGTGAAATGTTGAGTAATCACGTGAATACAGCCCATTATATTCTGTATGAGGAGTACTACACATTTAAGAAAATGCTTACGGCTAACTCTGAAGATATTATTGAATACTTCTTGAGTTCCATAGATGTGCATAAATTTATTTCAATGTTTAAAGAACAATGGTGTGATTCTATTTACACTGATGGACCAGAAAATAAACATACTATGATTTCTATACGTGATCTTTTCACATATATATTAGGAGATGGCGTACATATACTAAGAGAATACCTATTGGAAAACGACCTGAGCGAATGGCATATTTGTAAAGCTTTCGAAAGAGTAAGTTTGAAATAATCGTAGAACGTTCCTTTAGGGTAACGTATAAATATATTTAAAAGGAAATCTATGCATACTACATCCTTACTGAACTAACAGATGTCAATCATGGAGGACGTGCATAAATTCATGTTCCGTACACCTGCAACGTGCCTTATAGCTGGCCCAACTGGGTGCGGCAAAACATTTGCTCTACTAAAATTATTAAGTGAATTAGAGGTATTTGAAGTGCGTCCTGTGAAAATAATATGGTGCTATAACGTATTTCAAGCGACGTTTAACGAATATAAAAACCTTATTCATTTCCATGAAGGTATCTATGACGTAAAATCGTTAGAGGATATAAAAGGCCATAAGGTTATAATACTGGACGATCTCATGCATAAGGTGAATATTGAGGTAGCAGAAACATTTACAGTTTATTCTCACCACCTAAATATCTCAGTGTTCTTTATTACACAGAACATTTTTCACCAAAGCAAGCATATGCGTAGTATCTCATTGAATACCCAGTACTTGATTCTTTTCGGACAGAGACGAGACATGAGTCAGATCAACGTGCTAGCCAGTCAAATGTTTCCCCTTCAAAGGAAAGAGTTCTTAAAAGTATATAAAGAGGTTACTTCGAACCCCCACGGTTATTTGATGTGTGAACTTCACCCTAAAAACACGTACAGAGTGTTGCTCCGCACCAACATTCTACCCTATGAGATAGAAACTGTTTATATTCCTGAATAATGCGGCTAAAGAAATATTTACCGTTGATGAAAAATTATAAGAAACTAAGTAAAAAAGAAAAAGAGAAATTACTAAAAAACACTGCATTTGTAAACTGTATCTGTGAGATCTGTTTAAATATGATAAAAAACGTTATACCATTGAAAACTGGTCAGAAGAGAAAGTTACGCCGTCACAGCAACATCATTCGTAAGCTTGTCCGCAAAGTTAAGAAGAATAAGAATTTAAAGCATAAAAAGAAACTGTTACAACAGGGGGGCGGCGTATTCCTTCCATTACTCTTCTCAGTAGTTGGTCCTTTGCTGTCTAAACTGTTAACAGGGAATCACACGTAAGAATGAAGAAGGCTGTAGTAATACCGTTCGATCAATATACAAAGTTACAGGAAAATTCTCTGGCTATTCCTCAACCGCTTCCCGAAACACTTCTTGATCCCCGAATTGAGCAAATACGTAATATTGAAAAGGAATTAGCAGATATATTAACTTCAAAAGTTAATATAGAGGAGAAAAGGGTGAAATATCAGGAAATATTACAAAAATTATTAGAAGTCAAAGAGAAGTATACAGGAATGCATCTCATTTCAAATGAAGTTTCACAGCGCGACTATGAAGGAAAGGATTTTAAAAAGGTTTTAGAAAACAGCTTGCCTCCTACATTAAAAAATAAAGGTAACGCATTATATGATACCTTAAAAGACCAGCTATTCTGGAACGAATTAGGTCAGATTGTAGTTAATGATCAACCCCTTCAAGGGTCAAATATAGTAGACTTGGTCTCAGACTTAGTTCGAGACTGGAAAAAGAAGCCTATACCAGGATGGGATGTCATTAAACGCGAGTTACAGGGCATTAATTTCCCTAGGAGTTTAATTCATAATAAGCAGAGGCTACAGGATTGGGATAATCATTATCAACCATCGGTATCCGAACCTGTAGGTCCTAATGAACGCCCTTACAAGGGAATATTACATCGTAAGAGTAAAACAATAAGTAGTCCTCAAGCAATAAGAAAAAAGCGAAATGAATTAGCGCGTAACTGGTTAAGAATGTAATATACATTACTTCATTTGAATACAAAGATACAACTGTATCACTCTCATCATAAAATATTCAGAAACCGCTTCGGACAGGAATATACAAGAACAGAAACTGATTCTTACACGCATGCACAGGAACATTCTTGTATGTACAAGAACTACGTTATCTCAAATAGGCCTAAAAGTGTAACTCCGCCTCTTATGTTTCACCATCATAACTCTTAAGCCTAATCAGATGATTGGCTGAGGGAACGTAAGACAGTAAACGGGGCGGAGCTAGATAAGCTCCGCCCACCTCTTATTCATGTATATAAGACACAGCGCACTCTAACGAACCATATATTTGTATTCCCATCCTCCCAATGGCTAGTAGTTGTGTTACGAACGAAATGGCGTGCTTAGTTAGAAATATTACGATCAGTGAGATAACATCATGGTCTGTGGTGCATCAGCACTGTGCTGTTATCCTGCGTTTTAGAAGAAAACCATCGGGGGATCGCTACATTACATGTATTTCCCCCCGTACTTATAATAAGCCTTTATTCATCTCTGTAGAAAGTCTCGCCATCATCATGGAAGCTGTTTCGGATTGGGTATCCAAAGACTATATGAACTTCAGCGTGGTAAATGAATGGGGGATATCTGTATCACAAGGAGGCCATGAAGATCACAAGCGGTTAACCCTGATTTTTTCCTTACACGACAATATACCGCGCATACATATAGGGTGTTGGATGAGCCGTAATGCTTCATCTGTTTTCGCGCCAAGTGCCCATACAATTACAATAAGTGGAAAAACCGATATCGAACTGTTCCTAAAGATGAATGATGAATTCCTACATAGATTAGAAGATGCGAATACACTAGAGGACCTCATAAACACAGCTTATCGACTGGTTTATAATATTTACAGTGAAAGTTTTTTATTTAACTCTAACAACGTAGCTAAGATGTTAGAAGTTATCGACATATATATATATATATATATATATATATATATATATATATATATATATATATATATATATATATATATATATATATATATATATATATTCAAGGGCCTGCCAGCTTAAGGAAGATTTAAGATTTAAAAGTGGATTTTCCTTTGAAAGAACTCAAAGTATAATT
>JABUQX010121444.1:0-11443 GCA_015478945.1 Trachelipus rathkii
GCATTATAGAGATCATAGTATAAAATAGCAAAGACAGGGTACTTAAATGTAAGGTTTCCAAGTTTGCAGATAGATTGTCAAATTGGCTACTGTCAGTAAGGAATAATGGACCGAATTGTCTAGCGAAGATTTATCAAGCAGTATAGGAGGTCGAGCTGTCAATCGTTTGATTGGGATGAGCAGTGTTTCATTCCTGTCTTCAGCATACAATCCTTCTTTCCTCATTCATTTCCTTCTAAAAATACTAAATCTTTCTTTCTCATAATCCATGGTTCGATCGTGCTTTTGTTCTCTGGCCCATTTCAGGCTAGAGAAACTACGTGCCATACTTCCGTGCGGGTGGAATAAAAATTCTGTTTTCCCTATCACTCTCGCTAATTTTCATTCAGCTTTCAGAAATCGTGTGCAAGGAATAGCTCTTCGAAAGGGCAAATTAGCGGGGTGCTTTCAACAAAGGAAAGTGCGCTAACCTCCTTGTTCTCCTACTTGACTAAATCTTTCATTCTCTAGCAACGGTCTGTAAATCTGCCTTATCCTCCTTCTTATCGATCTGATCATTGTGTTGCTAATCTCCAACCTGAAAAGGCTAATCTCTCGGGCCCCTCGCGTTCAACTATATTCTTATGTCTCAATACTCATCAATTTCCGTCAGCTGTTGGATAGCTCTGCACTGTCCATAACTATTTCGAAAGAAAGGAATGTTACCTTCGTCTCTTGATCCTGTCTAAAATCCGATGCTGTTGCCCATGTAGCTATACACTTGTAATTGCTATCTAAGTATCTTTGAAACCTTTCTTAACATGACACTCTCTTAGATCGATTCTGGACAACTCATTCCCGGAGCCTACATAAGTGACGGTCTTTCGTTATGCACGAAGTCTACTGGCGATATCATTCCTATCTCAACCGATTTATGGGTTTTACGACTCTTAGTTAATATGGGTGAGACTTGCGTGGTGGCGGCTGACATACTCCAAAAGCTTAATTTGTACCGAAGTATGATGGCAAGCGTCACTGTTCGTCCTCAGCTGCCCTCGCTTTGGGTTCCTCACTCTTCTCTTTGCTACTTTATGTCTTAGCTCTTTCAAATCATCACAAATATGGTCTGTTTTGATTTTGGGTGCGGACTCTTTCTCTTTCTGTCAATGGAGTGGGTGGTTCTTCGTCAGGGGGTGCTTGCTCTTGATCGTGCTTACTTCTATTTGCTTACTGTTTTCATTAGGATGATCTTGCTCAGCTGCCACTCTACTTAAACGTTCTACGTAGTTCGCACGCGTATTGGCCGATGCCTCGTATCCGTTTTCATTCTTTAACCTCACTATCTAATCTATCTGTTCCCGGACAGGCCGTCCAATTTAGAATTGCTTTTTCTCTGTCTTACATCTTTCCGATTTTATTCTCGCTGATGGATAGAAATAACTTTGTGAAATTTTCAATGTGTTCCTTTTTAAAAAACGCCAACTCGCGTACAAAGTTCGTGCTGCTTTCGCCATAATCCTTCTAAGGTTTGTCTATTCTCTTTCGATCGGTTCTGTCGTTCTCTCCTGTTGACAATATAAACTGGGAGTTCTGTTCTTTAATTAGGGATGAAACAAAAACTAAATGTCAGCAAAATTCAACACTAGGCGAGTCTCACAGATAAAGTCTTGCGTCCAAAGATATCGTGGAAGTTGCTTGTTTTAGTGATTCGTGTTTTTGAGACTCTCTCTTTCTTTTTCTTTCAGTTTGCTTCTGAAGCTATATCATAGGTTCCACTTCCGCCCTGGATCGTATGGTATGTCACTGGTCTTTCTATATTCTGCAGGAGGGGGGCTCTGCTTGTCGATCGCCGTGCTTTTTTTTGGTACAGGGTCGATTGTCAACGGCAAAAGGCTATAATTACTGTTCTACTACCTGTTTCCATTTCACTTGACCCTTTTTTTCGTGATGCTTTGCTTGGCGGATGCGTTGGTGCTTTATATTTCTCTTATGCTATATGTACTTTCCGTTTTTTGTTTTTTTTTTCGTTGTTTTTTTTTTCTTTTTTTTTTCCTGCTTGTCCTGTGTTTTTCGCGTGGCAAGGTGCTCGAGTGGATTACTGATCAACTTCGCGTACCATTTTTGTCCTTTAACTTACGACTCCTTCGTAAGCACTAAGGGGGTGCTGTTACTGCGCACTTGTTGAAGTATTTAGTGTGACAATGGTAAGCGCTTTCCAGCTTGGGAGTTTGTCCTTGTTGGTGTCTTTGGCACTTCTTTCCCGTATTGCACGGTCTGTTCTGTGGAATCTCTTTCGCATTCGTCTTGTATTATTCTGTAGCCTGATATGTTAATCGTCCTAACACTTTCAAATAAGTCTCTGCGTGATGTTGCTTGTGGCATTTATGCGTAATTTTTTGCGCGTAAAGGGTGTAAAATTCTTGAGAGTACTTTTTCTTATTCCTCCCTTTTTTGGGTCTAACTTGAATAGGGCTCTGCCCGTGTCGGTTGGTTGGTGTTTATCAGCTTTTGTTAACCGAATTACTATCATCCCTTGCAATGGGTCCATGATTTAGTGGTGGCAGCAATTTTGAAACGTGGGAAGTCTCTCTTATTGTCCTTCCCATCTCCATAAAACATTCATTCAGAGGTTTATCCCTTAAAAACGGTAACTACTTCTAATCATTACCTGGGCTTCACTTTATGGATATTATGTCGGCATCAAAAGCAAATATCACCAAAAATCTCCAGTAAATGGAGTTCAATTCTGATATTCTTAATCTATTAGACCTTTTGAGTATCTTCTAGTACTTGCAAGCCACTTAGGAATGCTTAACCTATATTTGGGGGCTCTCCCTAGCCGAGCGGAGGGATTCCTCATTTCAGAATTGCAAATTTTCCTTCTATCGCCGGCGTCTGGGCTCATTCCTTTTTTCCACAGCCTCAATCATAACACTTATTTTCACGATTACCTACACTATTTTATTGTAATGCTTCACCTTTCAATTTCTCAATATTGTCATCTTTTCATCTTGTGTGTTTGCAGTCACAGAGAGTAAATCATATCTTGCCCGGTCTAAATACATCCATCACCCTCTCTCCTCCTTCTCCTCACATTTATTCCTCTGACATTTCATATACAGAAACGATCATACATTCTTCGGCGCGAAAGGATAGAAGTGGCGCTTACTGTTCGATTCACTTGACATTTCTCCTATGCTCGATGCATTTAGCATTTCTTTCGGCAAAAGATATTTAGTTGGTAGTCAATGCAGGCCAAGCGGCATTGAACTACCACCTTTCTCCTTGTAGTTGTCGCCGGTTACTTCAGCGTACACCACAGGACTTAGTACGAGTGGTGGCAATCTTTTTTCTTCCGGCTACACGTATGTGATATTAAGGATAGGGATGTCTGTAAGAATGTCTCTAGAAGAGGGGAGGAATTGTGTGAGAGTTCATGTGTACTTATGTTTATGAGTTGTCTGGGAGGATGAGCCGTTCTGGATATGAACTTGCATAATCCAGGATTAAGGCGTAGAGCCGAATTACTGGCAATTGGAATCGTTCATAAATACCGTATCATAGCGAAAATGGGTATAATCTATTATATCATATAAATGTTATATGTATTAATATATATATTATATATATTATAGATATAGTATTATTCTATATTTGGGTATATATTAGTATATTAAATATTATATATACCATTTGATTATATTATCTATTATATTCAGTTTTATTTATTTAGTCTGATGATTATATGGGACGTCTGGTAACCTTAGTTATAATATTAGTTATTATATATATATATATATGGATATATATATTATTATTAGTAATTTTAGTATATCTATAGTGTATATATATAGTTGTTATAGGTATATAGGATCATTATTAAGTAATAGTTATTTTATGGTATCATTTATTATATTATATTAATATTATATATGATATATTTTATATATATAGTATGGGTTATTTTATATACGGCAGTTAAAAAGTTATGTTATTATTTTTAACAATACCGATCAATATATTTATTTATTTATTAATTATTTACTTTATTATTATATTATTATTGATTATATTTAATTTTTAAATATGTTTTCCAATGATTCTAATATTGGTGGTTTCATTTAATCGGCAAAAGTGGAATCGTGGTGCGAATAGTTTGCCGCGCTTTGTACGATTGACGATTGATAAAATATATTGCCGAATTTTCCCGATGACGATCCGAACGATGACGATTTAATCGTCATCAACGTAATATATACTATATAGTATATATTATATATTATGTATATTATAAAACTCTAAATATACTGACTATTACTAAGTAGAATACTATTATTAATTCTAACAAATATATTGATATATATTAATTATAGACGAATATATTTTGCAGTCTATTTTATTATGTTTATTTACATATTATATTATATATATATAGTATATATTATATATTATATATATATATACTAGTATATATATTATAGATAGATATATATAGTATATTATATATTATATAATATTACATATATATATATAATTAACCTCTATATTTATATATAATACTTATAAAATATCTATCTTTATCTATATTATATACTATATATTATTATATATATATTTATTATTATTCGTTATATATATTGATATCCTATTAATTATATAGCTATTATATATATATACTATATAAGTATATATAGTATTATATATATTAATCTATATATTTATTATATATACTTTAATAGTATATATATATTTAGTATATTCTATGATATTAGGTATATTATAGTTATGTATATTATATATATTATATATATGATATTATTATAATATATATTATATATATGAGTATATATATTTATACTATTATATTTATTTTAGTATTATATATATGTTATATATAGTAGATATAGGTATATATATAGTTATAGTATAGTACGTTAATATATGTATAATATATATGATATATATATATTATAGTATATATTATATAGTATAATGATATATATTATATAGTATATATATATATCAGGTATATATATATATATATACTAGATATATATGAGTAGTTAATATAGTACTGATATATAGTATTATATTATGATAATTAATATCTAATTTAGATATATATTATTATAATGGTATAATATTATACTATATATATAGTATATATTAGTATATAGTATATATATTATATATATATAATATTTATTTATATACGTATTGGATGTGTAGTTAATAGTATCATATATATACTTATATTTATTTATATATCTTATGATATATATATATATAGTATATATAGGTATATATATGTTAGGTATGATATTTTTATTTATACTATTTTTATTATCTTATAATATATAATATAGTATGGAACTGCTAGAGTATATTAGTTATCGTATATATGTTATATATATATATATTTACTTTGTATATTAGTATTTAATATTTATTGGTATTAGTATATTAATAATATAATACAGTATTAAATTACCTTGTTCGCTACATTATTATATTACTATATAGTATAATTATATATATGTTTATCCATATATAGTATATTTATATATCCATTTATCTATATTTATTTTATATTATAATATATAATGATTGAGTAAATTTATATTTATCAGCGTGATTATTATAATACTATATTCTTATATTTTTAGATATATCTGTATATGTTCTTAAGGGGTGAAAACGAGGGGGTAAATCTTCATTTACCTTAATTTGTGTTCTGACTTTGTGATAATTTAAGGTTGTAATGTTGTTGTTGATATATATATATATGTGTATTAGTATATATATGTGTATATACTATATATATTATTATGTAACTTGTTATATATGATATAGTTGATGTAAGTACTATTTCTGTCATATCATTGTACCATATGTATAATATAGTATATATTATATTCGTTGTCGTACCTCATCAGTGTATATATACACTCACAAGGTATTTGTGCTCTGCTTGATTACGTATGTATAAGTCAAATGGAGAAAGACAGGTTGTTGAATGTGAAAATCTTGAGGGGTACAGGAGTTGGTATAGCTGATCACTATTTAGTAGAAGCAAAGATAAAGGTGAAGGTAGGATGGAAGAAAAGATTGGAATTTAGCACAAATGTGGAAGTTACAAGTAGAGAAATTAGAAAATGAAGAATAGTCAACAGAATATTTGGCAGAAAAATAGGGAATAGTGAAAGAAAGAGAGAAAGAAGGAGTAGAAGAGGAATGGAATACTTTTAAGGAAACAATACTGATGACAACGAGGGACGTTTTTGGTGGGAAAAAGATTGTCCGAAAAAGTAAAAGAAAAGATGGCGAATGGTGGAGTGAAGAATTAGATGTTATTTTTAAAAGGCAAAAAAAAAGGTTTTACAAAATATTTATCTATTAATAGCCAGGTTAAATGGGAGGAATACAAGAGAGTCCTAATTGAAGTTAAAATGAAAGTGAAAGCTGCAAATAGAAGAACAGACGAACGGTGGAGTGGAAAGATTGTTGCTATTTATCAGGAGAATAGTAAACTGTTTTCGAAGGAGATTAACAAGAATCAGAATGAGAGAGAAGGCGTCCTAACTAGAGTAAAGACTTTAGATGGGAATGTAGTTCAGAATGATAGAGAGGTGGAGGAAAGATGAAGAAAACATTTTAAAGAATTACTAAATGCTGGAAGGGTAGATGAGGTGGAAGAAAGAGGACAAATTAGAGTAAGACAATATTACGGTAGGAGAGTTTAGAAATGAAATTGTAGGACATATTACAAAGGATTAAATAGTGAATGTTTTGAAGAAGTCAAAATGAAAAAAATCTTCACGGTTGTATGCTATACAAGTAGAAACGTTGAAAAAGGGAGGTAACATTGTCGTGAAGTGGCTGATGAGATTATTCAATGTTTGCTGGGAACGGTATGAAGTACCAAAAGATTAGCAAGACTCCTGTCTTGCATCAGTGTGTAAGGGTAAGAGGGACAAAAAGGAATGTTCTATTATTGAGGAATAAGTTTATTGTGTTGTAGGTAAAATATATGGACGAATTTTAATAGAAAAAGTTAAAAGTTTTACAGTTAAACAGATTAGAGAGGAACAATGTGGTTAGTGGGATGGTCGAGGATGTGTGGATCAAGTGTTTAAATTGAAAATGTTGACAGAGAATTCTCAAAAAAGAAGCAAGACGTTTTTGCATGTTTTCTTTTTTTGGTAAAGGCATATGATAGAGTGCAAAGAAGGAAGTTGTGGAGAACATTTGAAAGTTATGGAATAAATGGTTTGTCATTAAAGATGATTAAAGGATTTTACAAGAACAGTAGAGGACGTGTTAGGAATAACAGGAAGAAAGGGGAGGGGAGTGGTTTAAAGTAGGAGTGGGTCTGAGACAAGGTTGTGTTATGTCTCCGTGGTTGTTTAATATCTTTATAGATAGTGTAGTTAAGGATATGGATAGAATTGGGAAAGGAACTGATATGAATCTACATGAGGGTAATTGGGAGATAAGCATCTTACTTTTTGCTGACTATTCTGTGTTGGTTGCTGATACAAAAGAAAAACTGCCTGATTTGGTGCTTGAGTTTTAACGTGTGGCAAGAAAAAGGATTAAAAATTAATCCAACTAAAAGTGAAGTGATGCAAATTAGTATAAAACCCAAAGGAGACAATTCTCAATCTGGGTTGGATATCATAAGGATGAATGAGGAAAGCCTAGCAGAGACTAAAGTTTTTAGGTACTAAGGAATGGATTTTGGGGCTTTCGGAGGCATGAAAGAAAAGATTGAACATAGAGCTGCTGAGGGTGAAAGAGTACTAAGTATCCTTAGAGAATTATGGAAAAGGGGGAAATTAAACAAGGAATGTAAAAATGAAATTGTTTGATTGTATATTTGTTCCAACTGTTCTGTATGGATGTGAGACGTGGGCATTAAACTCTAAAAGGAAAAAAAGAGTTGAGGTCTTAGAAATGAAAGGTTTTACTAGATATTTGTAGAGTAAAGAAAATAGATAGAATTAGAAATGTGATAGAAAGGGATATGTGCCGATAGAATGTCTGACGGAAAGAGCAAATCAAGGGGTACTATGATGGTATGAACACGTGCTTAGAATGAATGATAATAGATTGGCTAAGAAGATTTTTAGGTCCAAAGTGGTAGGCAATAGTAGAAGGGGCAAACCCAAATGGAGGTGGGTTGATGGAGTAAAGGAGCTATTAATAGTAAAGGGGATTAATATGGAATGAAGGATTTAGATTAACGTGTGATAGGATCACTTGGAGAAGAATATTTCATGGAAAGTTCGGTCAAGAGTTGCAATTAATTGAACAACCTGGAACAAAGTAAATAAGCGAAGAGCATTCCCGATTTGCAACTGACACAACCCCGCAGTCATGTGGGAGACGGTGATGAGTGTAATATAATATATATATATATATATATATATATATATATATATCATATATATATAAGATAAGTAGTAGTTGTTATTATTATTATTATTATTATTATATATTATTAATATTATTATAGCTGTAAATATATTATTATTATTATTATTACATATATTATATTATTATTATTATTAATATGATATACACTTATTATATATGAATATATACATATATAAACATTGGAGCCTTCTGACATATTATAAGGAAAATGTCGTTAGTTTTAAACATGCTTGTATATTATACGGTTACATATATGTATATATATTATTATTATTATTATTATTATTATTATTATTATATTGGAAATGATGATTGTGAAAAGGTTAGTGAAAGAGCATGGCTATATATATATATATATATATATATATATATATATATATATATACATATATAAATATTACATATATTTATGTTGAGTATATATATATATATATATGGTATATATATATATATAGCATATATATATATGTATATATATATATATATATAGCATATAGGTATATATATATATATATATATATATATATATATCAGAAAGACGCAGTGTAGGCCGAGAAGTTATCTCCGCTGGTCCGCCGTATCACTACCAAAATAGGTGCGGACTAGCGGATCGGAGGTGTGGAGTCGTCAGGAAATTAGCGAACTTGCAATCAAAACAAGTTTCCGCTCTTTTGTTCGGCTACCTTTTAAAAATGAAAATATAGTTTACTTATTAAGAATTCTTAGAGGGTATAACAACGAAATATGATTTTATTTATACTTTATTACTATTTATACTTTTTTTTAGCATAAAAGATTGTTTTTTAATAATTAAACTTCGAAAAATAATCAACCTCCCTAAAGGTACCATATATAATAAATAACATTTAAATTGATTTTTTGAGACTGAATGGCTATTACCCTCATCTATAACTTTAATTAATTATAATATGTAACTAGGCAATATCTAAATCAATTTGTGTAAAACCCAAATAGGTGGTATATATATATAGAGATATATATAGTGTATAGATTTTAGATGTATATATACATATATATATATATATATATATATATATATATATATATATATATATATATATAAGTTATTATAAATATATATATATATATATATATATATATATATATAATCAAAGTGAAGGTTTCAGAACTTTTGGCCACTGTGCCTCTCTCTCTCTCTCTCTCTTCTTCTATATATATATATATATATATATATATATTTATATATATATATATATATATATATATATATATATATATATATATATATATATATATATATATATATATATATATATATATATATATATATTACTTTACTTCCTCTCCTGAAGGATTTTTCATCCTGTCAATCGCGCGAGGGTCTTCCTCCAGACATTTCTGGACCACTGGATTCTTTCTCTTCAAGATCAACCACTTCATTGTTCATGTAGTTGGCATCTTTTTAGAGTAAACTCTCCACATATTCTGGTCCTTCTTCTTCGGTCTACCTCTCGGTCTCCTTCCTCTGGTGTCCATTCCCCATCTTCTTTTCGGTATTCTATCAGGCTGCATCCTTTCCATATGTCACCACATCTATATCTCAGTCCCTCCCACATCCATCTTCAGTATAATCTTCTTCTCACCCTACCGTTTCTCTGGTTAGACTGCCCTTATTCGTCTCTCCTTGCTTCTTCCAGTCATTGCCTCAAGAGCCCCCCTTACTGCCGCTTGTATTCTACTCTCCTCCCTCGTAGTAGTCCACGTTTCAGCTCCATACAGCGTCGGAGTCAATATACTTTCGAATATTACCTTTTTAACATCCATTCCAACGTTTCATCAATAAGTACAGTGCTTTCATAGCTTGTCTATATTTTTCCATTCTTCTAGTGTATATATATACATATTACATATACATATATGCTAATTACATATATATTATTATTATGTTATTATTATTACATACATTATTATGTTAATATTATATACATATTATTATTATTATTATTATTATTAAAGGGCTATTATTATTATTATTACATCGATACATATATATTATTACATATTACATATACATGATATTATTATTATATATATATATTATTATTGGTTGTTATTGTTATTATTGTACATATTATTACATACATATGTATATATATGTGTTATTATTATTATTACATATTATATTATTATATTATTATATATATATACATATTACATATTATTACTATATTATATATATATAGTATATATATATATGGTATATATATATTAACTACTTGAGTTCTCTTTATAAAACGTTTTCTTTTATCTATCGTCCTTTATAGTTGATGCCAGGATTAATAATCCCTTTATTTAAAGTCACCTAAATTCATTAAGTATATCGTCTCCTTGCCATTCGATATGGGTACGTGAACTGCCGCCATTTTTAATGGTTAAAAGCGTTATTTAATAGCGGTTATTCTTACCTTTTCGTTTTAATTTTGCATAATATTTTATTTGACCAACCTTCGCAAAAAAATAAGAGAATTTTATCTTAATATTATGAAATTTGCAAAAATAATTTTTTCTATAATTTTAACCGTGCTGAGCACGAGTAGCACGAGTGGTGGAGTCGCTCTGGATAGTATATACATATATGGTTGGCGCAGTTAAGATATATATGGTTATAAGAGTTATATATATATATATATATATATATATATATATATATATATATATATATATATTATTATGTTAATTTATATAAAGTGTGTGTGTGTAAGTTTTACATTCTTCGAACCCAATCATATACAGTATAGCAGCAGAGTTATATATATATATATATATATATATATATATATATATATATATATATATATATATAGCATAGTATATATATATATATATATATATATATATATATATATATATATATATATTTGGGTTTAACACAGAACTGATTAACATATTTAAGCAGTATTGATGGCGCACGCAAAAACGCTATGAAAGCGTTTCACGATAAATGCGTGAAACGGTTAAACACCCAATTCGAACGAAGTACAAC